>APFE031274752.1:105734-133120 GCA_000404065.3 Pinus taeda | reverse complement strand
ATCAGCAGGTAAAACCCGCGATCTCTGCCCGAAAATAAGGAGTTTTATAATTTTTTAAGTGTTTTAATACATATACGCGGGTTGGGTATATATTAACCCGCGTATACACGCGTTTAACTCAGGGCAATGTCGCGTATAGGGAATAAAACACTGTTTTTTAGATTTTGGACCAGTTCTGGAAGGAGGGGTTGCCCTCGGCCATGAGTGCAGCATCACAAACCATAATGGTGAGATTTGGAGCTATAACAATATCCCATTCAGTTTTCTAGCCTCTTCTTATTGAGCACTTAGATCAACAATTTTTTTCCTCAAATTTTCATTCTCAAGCTCATATTCATGTAATTGCTCCTTTTTCTTGAGAATTTCTTCTGATAGCCTCCTTGATCTCTTTTAGAGCAGAGGTCAAACTCATACTAAAATAGATCCTTTCATCTAGGTCCTTTTCTTTCCTATCAGAAGTGCTAGTTGAGCCACCTTAGAGATCTTAATTCCTCTATATGTCCATGGAATCTTCCATAGGTCTAAGGAGTATTCCATATTCATCACTTCTAGGGTTGATCCTATTCTCCTCATGGGATATGCTCTCTTCTTCTTCAGAGGATCCCTCATTTTCTATTGCTACTAAATTGTGTCTATCTATATCACTACTAGATGCATTTCTATCTTTTTATCCATATTATACAAACAACCAAATATCTTCATTGATGACCATTAAATAGGCTCCCATTCTAATGTTCGAGAGATCATAATCTACTCCACTAAAAATGGGAGTCCTTCTAGTGTAAGCCAAATTTGATTAGCCATTGTTTACCTTTGATCTACCTTAGAGTGGTTAAGTTATTCCTAAAGGAACCAAGCTCTGATACCAATTGTTGGAAACAATGTTAAATACCAAGAGGGAGTGAATCTGTATTAAGGCTAATTTAAACTTTTATGCAAATTTATATTCACATTCAAATTTGGCATTCACTATATGAGAATCCACTAAAATATCAAAGCACCAACCGAATAAATCAACACAAACACACATCATGAGCACCATAGACAGGTGACAAAGAGGTTTAATGTGGAAACCCTTCTAGGAGAAAAACCACCAAATCTTGTTTGTTATTTGGTGTAAAAATGAATTCTTACTCTATTACATCAATTGTTTTGTGATCCACCACTCATAGGAAGCACCAAATCTCTTTGATTGTTTGCTAGCACCCACTAGCAGGAAGCACCAACTCCCTTCTTCTGCAAACACCTAATCAACTTACCATGAAACACCAAATCCATGGATTAATGCAAGCATATACTTGTAGGAAGCACCAACCCCCAATATCTACTAAAATATCCACTAACATAGAAGCACCAACTCCATGGTTTGCATGATCTAACCCGCACTCAATAAGGATCTAATACTCACTATTATGAAGACCACTCTAACTGATTCTAGCTCTTCTTTCATCCACTTGGCCCTTTGTTCTCCTCTATATTTGACCCTTTATTCTTCTCATCAACCTTCACTCTTGTTCAACATCTTACTCTCATAATTGGCCCTTTGTGCACTCTTTGTTCACTCTTCATCTGCTCATTGTTCTTTCCCCCTCATACATTAGGCTCGTAGTAGCTCTTGGCCTTCTTCTTCTGCACATGTACACTCTTTTCTTCTCTCTCTCTATGCACCATAGGAACTCTTGGCCTCTCATGGTAGCACAAGCACAGTCTTATCCTCCATTTCTACATAGACACTCTCAACCTCTCTCTATTGAACACTCACACACTAAGAGCTCTCACTCAGCTCACTCCACTAGCTTTTGTTCCATTGCAACAAAGTGATCAATGTTGTCTCTGCAGTGAATCACACTTCCTGAGAGTGTACTCAAATGCATGTTTGTCCATGCTACTGTGACATCAAATTTCTTGGCCACTGCAACCATATTAAACATTGGGAATGGGCTATTGATCACTTCTCCGTGTTGACACTCAATTATTAATTCATTTGTGTACCACAACAAGGTTCTCCATTCTTCTTAATTGCCCAAAAGAGATTAGAGTGTACTACATACATGGATCTCTTGTTTTGTGATCAACTATTTTGCACCCATACATATTTTCATTTAATTCTTTATCACGTGCAAGAAATATTAAGCATGGTTGTTCTGGAGTCAATTGCTACACATGCAAATCATGGTCCTCTCTGTCTTCATCCAAAGCTTCTTGGCAATATAGCTCTCGAAAACCTCAAGATATGGCATAACTCCTAGTTATAGTGCATTCTGTTACATAGTTTCCGACTCATCCATGCCTACATAATCAATTTATGGTGAATGTCCAATTTTTACATAACCACCAAATATGGAGGGACTGTCAAATCTACCGACTCAAACGCCCGCTATGTTTTTTATTCCAAATAGCTCGTAAGCATATGGTTGGTTTACACACAAAAAAGTTGTAAGAACCATTGAAAAATGGTGCCTGAGTGTCTCTCTTTACTATTTCCATGATGGCTTAAATGCCATGCATTAATCCTCTACGCCCACAGTCACATAGCTACATAGAACAAAGTTTTCGGCACAAGCTTAGCCTTTAGCCTTCTTCAGAATTACGTGTAGTGTGCGGTCTACCTGCTACGCGCGTTGGCCATTCAAAGGCCTATCGAGATAACTTGTAGCACCATTGTGATGCCTTCCTATATTGACACCTTTTCTTTTATATTTGGCCCAAGGTCTTTTAAGCACTTGCTTGCATTGCTTTTTCTTTAATGGCAGTTGGAAGGCTCGTGGTCATAGAAACACACAAATGCATCACAAATCCACCATAAAATAGCTCCTGGGCACCTCTTTGAACTATAGTCCGGAGGGCATAATTTCCATGCATTAAATATTTGCGCCCTCGGTCACATGGCGCCCACAAGTTCTTGTCCTGAGCTTAACTTTAGCCTTCAACATTCCTGTCCTGACACCTTTCTCAATTTTTTTTGTCCTAAAGGCCCATGGTTGCCCTAAGCCCTAGACGCAACTTTTTTATATTTGAAATAATAGTTAAATTCTAATGAAATATTCGTCTCCCATCTCTATTACCTCGACGTTATTTCCCGATGCTTTTATGTTGCACCCTTTAAAACCTTTCGGGGTTTGTTCTATGTCGAATTCATTCGTTAAATTTATAAGGATCTCCACTAACCTTTTAACTCAGCTCCACTCTCCTTGGATTTGTTTCTTCCATGTTTCTTGACACTTGCATCCCGACCATGGTATCTCGATGCTTTCTCCCTGCGACCATTTAAAACTTCTGAGGTAAGTCTCGCGGGCATTACTATTGATTGGGACCTTCGCTAGCAATTCAAATGTTCTTGCACCATTGTTGTGTGGACCCGTCCATGCAAGCCCACTACTTAGTAATCCGTCTTCAACTTCTTACATTCCGTTCGAACCTTTCGTGCTAACTCCGTTGGGATGATGAAGATTTTCATACCACCACTGACCAATAATAACACGTGTTGCCGATGTTGTCTACTTTGTGGGTTTTCCACATAGGCCCATCGCTTCCATCCCGGGCCACTATTAGTTTCACCCTTGAAGAGCTCTGTCCTATTTGGGAAAGCTTCCAAACTAAGATCCCACTAAAGGGTCCTTTAGCCACTTTTAGCATTGCAACTTGACTATGCGGTCTTGACTTTGA
Organism: Pinus taeda; assembly: GCA_000404065.3. NCBI lineage: Eukaryota > Viridiplantae > Streptophyta > Pinopsida > Pinales > Pinaceae > Pinus > Pinus taeda. The sequence continues at coordinate 129,454 of APFE031274752.1, read as the reverse complement.
CTGACAATAAATTTTGATCTAGGAGTTCATTCGCAGACTTCATCATACCATTGGAAATGTCTTTCTAAACACTATCCAACTACACCACTTCCAAAAGAAATTGATCTAATATATTAAAGCATAAATGTATTCAAATCTTTGGACTCCAAATCATCATAGTCATCATATTATGGCTTCTCCAATAAGCCTACTGCTATGATGATTCTCTATAATAGACTGCAGCAACCATGAGACTCCCCTTAAGCTTGACACACCAAGCACATCAATGCTACCCTGGTTGAAATCAATGCCAACACACTTACTCTCACTAGCCATAAGACAATGTCAATTGTCCAACACCTCACATAATCTGCTAAATTAGAAGTTAAATCTAGAGGCTAAAATGGCAAGGTTATAGGTGGCAACTAACTCATTGAATGTTAAGATGGGAAATGTGATTATTCCCTCCAAATCAGAAGCAATGGAGGAGATAAACGAAGAAGATGAAGCCTTTGGAGAACAGCAAGAGATGATTTCAAATTTTGTAGTTGTGGAATCAAGAGATGTGACCTCTTCCTCTCTTTTAGGTGGTAAAAATTTTGGAATTCAAGATTCCCTGTAAATACATATTAATCATAAGAGTCTTTTGGAAGATATCTAAGGACAATTGGTTTAGAATAGTGGTATGTAATTGGAGGAGTATGAGAAATATTTTGTTTTGAATAATTTTGAACGCAAAAGATGAAAACAATTTCTTTGATGTAAAAGTTGTTGGCCTTTAATCCAGACTCCTTTAATATAAAGATCATAACCATTTCTTAAAAAAATATATATATTTATCATTGTGATATTTTGTCAATGGTATTAATTAATTGAATTAGGTATAATGCACCTAGTTGGAATTTTGTATGATTTCAAAGTTGTTTGATGAATATATATGTTACATTTGCAATTTAATATTATACCCAAAATAATATCCGAAGTAATGATGGATTCAAGCTTATTATTTTTAGCTTAGCTTGATCACATAATTTAAATCTATAAGATACATTGTTTTATGTGGTATTTCTGTACATAGATATCAAGGATTAAACATATCTTAAAGTACATATAACATTCAAATAGAGCTAAACTATACCCTTCACAAATATGCAAACTAAGTTACATAAATATAAACAACCATGCTAACTAATGATAGTAAGAACACAACCCAACTACAAAAGTGTTATTTGGGTCCTTCTTCCATCGAACATGGAAAATTAAATTTTATTTCTATCTTACATTGCATGTATACATAAATTCCATGAATTATGCAACAACACATGGAAGACATCCATTAGAGTGATACCACAAAACCTCATCCTAATACTCAACATTGTTAAAATCTACCAAACATTGATTTCTCATAAACATGTCCCACCACTTCATGAACTGATATTGTTGATGTTTGTATTCCACACCTAGATGTTTTTTTTTCCGTATCAACCCTAATTTATCTGCCATTTCCTAAACTACCATTTTTTTATGCTATTAACACTATGAAAGCATCACATTATCTACTTTTGGATATACACTTGGTTCAAATTTTTTTTTACTAAGCCACTTCTTCTCGATAGAAAAATGTTATTATTGTAATTTTGTCTTTTAATTTCTCATCATCATATTTTCTCCCTTTTTCAGAGTTACTACTAGAAAATTACCTTTTATTGGGTTCTTTAACTTGTTCCAGTTGTATCCATTATTCTTTGTTGCATGTTACTTCTCTCTATACATTCATAATTTTTTAGGATTGTTTTTATGAAAGATGATATCAATATATAATGTTGGATATTGGGTTTTGTGCTTCTCATGTGTTTCATGACATGGAAAAACCTTCTCATGTAAATCGTTACTTTGACGATTGTAGCATAGACTAATGCATATGGGTTTTATTCTAACAACAATCGTTAGTCCAACAAGGTGACAAGTGTTGAGTTTAAAACTCACTTGGCTTATGTTGGGGGAGGGAGATTATTGGACATTGGGATCATAGTTCCCTGTGTGCTTCGCGAAATGGACTAACTACCTCTCCTGGATCCTAACTATGTAAATTATAGCAGAGACTAGTGCTTGCAGGTTTTGGTCTAACAAAGACCATTAGTCCAACCTATAGAATTTTTTTATATATATAATATATATATATATATAATAATATATATATATATTGTGGAAACCAGGATAGTACTGAGAGGGGGGTGAATCAATATTGTAGGAATTTAAAAAAAATCTTTCACTTGTAATGATTTTAGGACACCATAAAATACTTCACTAATTAATTCTTATGAGCATAACAAGAAGTAATATCAATAACACAAAGGAACACAAATTATTCAACTTTTCTGCAATTTTCTTCACAAGGAAAGCTACAACTTGTTGTTACAAAATTCTCTAGCTACAAATAGCATGAAGCAACTACTGCTTGATTTATCAACTACAACTAAAGGGAGCTCCAACCCCTAAAAATTTACCAGAAACTACTAGAAGGAGCTACAACCCCTCATCTGCAATCTACAATTTTCATGGCCTTAATGATTCATCTTTCATCCATTTTCAAACTAGAACCATGAATGCTAAATCCTTACATAAATAGTTAAATATGCCTACCATCAACAACACCTTTAGCAATCTCTAATTATTGGTAAATCCACCATCTACACCAGCAACATCAATTCAACAACTCGCCCATTGCTACCATAATTCTCACTAATTTTCTGAATTGATATTTCTTATAAATATTTTGAATGATATATTTAGCTTCTTTTATTTTTAGTTAACTTGCACTTTAATCCTTGCATGAATTCTTTATTTTTTCCTTTGTCATGTTCACTCGAGTCTTTTGTATGTGCTCTCCAAGTCTTCATTCTTCGATCTGCTATTATAAACTCAAGCTCTGAATTTTATGGTAACTTTTTGCTATTATGTCACTTTATAGGTTTTAGATGGAATTTTAACTATAATTCCAAATTTGGTTGAGTGCTAAATTTGGCCAAACTTCCCAGTAAGACATCATGATTGTCCATGCCAGTTAATTTTACCTTTTAGCCCCTTTGTACTTCGTACTTTGGCCCTTTAGCCAATATAGCCAAGGGATATGACCAACACCTTATTCCCTAAGTGCTTATTTGACTAGTGCTGCAAAAATTTGTGCCATTGGTCATTTTGCCTCACCAAAACTAGGTCTTGGCACTTATGGCTTGGCCCCCAACATCGTTATCCCATCACTTTCCTATTGCACTTTTGATTTCCTTCTGGTGTATGGCTTGCAGGATTACGTGTCCCATGGGGCTACCTTTCCAGTCTTCCGATTGGTCACTACTTCCAAATTGTCTGTCATTGTGTCTTGGTTCCCGTCAAACCAGAGTTTTCCTCTACGCACTTTAAAATTTTCTGGGGTCAAGGGTTTGGGACGAGTTGTCCCAATGGGTCCGCTTACTGCTTCTACGAACCAATCATCTACGTATATGGGCTAAGTTGTCACTTACAACTATTTTGTGTGCTCGACGAATAGTCATCCTATAGATCCTCCTTTGTGCACCACTCAAGCCTTCCAGGATCAAGCCATCGGGGTGATGTCATGCTTGCATCATCTATGCCATGCGGTTCCATCTAAGTGGTGACATGTGTCACCCAGAAATGACCCACTTGGGCACTTGAAAAGTCTAAAAACACATGCCACATGTCCACCTCTCATTGGACCATGTTATGTTGATGTTATGTGTAAATCAACCATATGTTGTCATGTGCCCATTGGTGGGTGGTCCTCCTATCCACCATATGGTCGATGGGCCCCTGCATTGTCCACGGTCACGAAAACCACTAGTGGTTTTCACCCCCCATTTGTATTGTTTGTGGTTTTGAGGGGGGGGGGTGGGAGGTGGCACAATAAACCTCTATCACTGATTTTGCGATCAACGGTCTAGGGAAACCACTTTCCACAACCTCGTCCATGTTAACAAGTGAGCAGCAAGCCCCCGTGCAATATTGTCGATGTGTCAGTGGGGATGCGTGATAGCAGATCCACCCATGTACTTTTCCGAACTTTAAACAGTTTCCTCTGCCAAGTTCTTTGTCATCTTCACCATCAAGTTTGGAAGCACCACCAAAATAGGCCTGCATCAAAGCACCTCCACCATTTTAACTCCGCAACCTTTGACTTTAGGGTTACCTAGCTTTAACTAATCATATTTTCTAATCCAAGAGGACATTTTGGGACTTCCAAAAATCACTGGAAATATTTTGCAGAAGTATTTCCATCTAAGTGGTTTCCATCTATTCTTGAAGTGGTATTCTACACTAGAAATGGCTTATAAATCATTGTAACTTCTCAATCCATGTTGATTTTGATTTTTCTTCTTATGTATGAATCTTGATCACCTATGTCATTATCATTAACACCTTTGACACCTTTTCCATCCTTTTCCATTAATGAAAACACAATTATTACATTCTCCCCATTTGGCATTGATGACAACACCTTGGGCAAACAAAACATCATCATGAAGACAAAGTGGGTTGTAAACAAAAAAATGTGCTTGTGCTCTTATTAATGTCTTCTCTTTTGGATATTGTTTCCCTTGCGAGGCACTTATCTTCAATTGTATTGCTATTTTCAAGTACTTATGTGTTTTTTTTAGCACCATGAGTTCTCCCCCTTTGACATCAATGGAAAAGACACTAATGGACTGCCCCTGCAACTTTGCTTCCTCCTATCAGCAACCTTCCCTCTCATATGGAACCTGCAGACCTGACAGCTTAAGTTTGATATGTTGAAGGTATACCAGCTACCTTTCTTCCTATGGAAGAAAGATCTAGTGGAGGGAGGAAGGAGGAACAACTCCCAATATTTGCCTCAACTACTCAAATCGATATCGTGGGAGCGGTTTAGTGAAAATATCAACAACCTTCTCTTTTTTAGGAACATACTCTAGCTTCACAATCTGATTGGAAAATTTCTCTCTTAATAAATGGTACTTAAATGGAATATGCCTTATATTTGAATGAAAACCAAGATTCTTTGACATGGTGATGGAAATTGTATTGTCACAAATAATGGGAATGGGATGATCATAAAACACTTTTACATCTTGCAAAGTAACTTCATCCACAATAGTTGAGTGCAACACGAAGGTGTTGCAATATATGTTGCTTTAGTTGTAGATAAAGAGATGGAATCTTACTTCTTGCTCAACCATGAAACGAGACATTCTTCAAGAAATAAATCACCACCATTATTTCTCTTTCAATCATCTACATCACCTGCCCAATCAACATCAGTATAAATATTTAGTGAAAATTCTTTACCTATTGGGTACCATAGTCCATAATTCATTATGGATCTGAGATATCTAAGAATCCTCTTGGCTATTAGAAGATGACTTTATCTGGGGGATGCTTGAAATCTTCAAACAATACCAACTACCTACATAATGTTTGGCCTTAACGCTATCAAATATAATACATTGCCAATAATAGATCTGTATAAAGTTTGGTCCACTTCTGGTGATTCATCAATATTGCTAAGCTTGCAACTTGTAGCCATTGGGGTTCTCACTAAAGAGAATTCAAACATGTTAAATTACTTTAATACTTCCTTGAGATACTTTCTTTGGGAAATGAAAATTTTTATTTGAGGTTGTGCAATCTACAATCCAAGGAAATAAGAAAGTTCTCCAAGAATAAACATCTCAAATCCGACCTTCATATTAGCTACAAATTGGAATGTTAAAGAATTTGAGTCACTGGAAAAAATAATGCCATCAACATAAACAACCACCACTATGAGTTCTCCATCATTAGATTTAACATATAAATTGGTATCTATTGTGCCTTGTTTTAAACCACACTTGAGCAGGTAGTTGTCCATATTAGAGTGCCAAGCCCGAGGAGCTTGCTTGAGACAATACAAGGCCTTCTTAAGCTTGCAAACATAATCAGGTTGATCTGATAGCTAAAAACCATCTGGATATTCTATGTAAATTTATTCTTGTAATTCTCCATTTAGAAAACCATATTTGACATCTATTTGATATATCTTAAATTTCTTAAAACAAGAAAATTCCAAAAACATTCTAATTGCTTCTAATCAAGCAACATGAGAAAAAGTTTCATAAAAAATCTAGATCTTCAATTTGAGCATAACATTTGCATACCAATCTTGCATTTTTCTCATCACTTCACCATGGCCATTCAAATTATCCTAAAAGACCCACTTAGTGCTAATGACATTTTTGTTTTTTGGTCTTGGAACGAGTTCCCATGTGTGATTTTTCTCAATTTGGTCCAATTCTTCATGTATAGCTTTTAACTGATTTCCATCTTGAATTGCTTGTGCAACATCATTTGATTCCTCCGTGGACAATAAAGCTAGATGTGCTTGCATGGGGGGATTAAGCAGCTTCCTTCTTATCTGAACACATGCTTTTAAATCACAAATGATATGATAAGTGGGGTGGTATTTTTGCACATACCTTGAAGAATATTTAACTTGAAGACTAGAGGTCTCTTCATTGTCTTCAATCTGAAAGTGGCTCATGGTCCTCCTCATCATTGTTTATTGGTTCAATAGAGTTGGCATTTACTGGTTGTTTGACTTCATGTTTAACATATTCATCCACTTTGACATCAATACAATCAATAATCCTCTTTGTGTTCTTATTATATCATCTATACCCTTTGTTGCTAACTCTCCTTCTAAATCCACTTCAACATCTTCTTCATCAAAAATAATGGCTTCAACTTGCATATTTTCTATATCCATAAGCATGATTTCCTTTGGATTCTTGTCATATTTGTCCTCATATGAAGATTGGCTCACATCTTTCAAATGAGTTGGCTTCTTGGATATAGAGACTCCTATTCTTAGCCTTCTTCCTATATTTTTGTACTTTCCTAAAAAATTTTCTAAGACCTTAGTCCTTCTTCTTTTAAGGACACTTGGAAGCATAGTGACCAACTTTGCTAAAATTAAAGCCCTTGAAAGGTAAATTACCTTTATATTTTCCTAAACCTCTCTTGAGCTTCCTCACAAAATTGGCTTCTTCTTAATCTGATTCACAACATGAATCATCATTCACTTCCTTGGGCTTCTTATCTGCTTTAGAGGTTGACTCTTTTTTTGTAGGCTTGCCATTGGAGATTCTCATCTAATACACAATAATTGTACAAAGTAGTTGATCTAGAGTGAGAGTTCAGATTGATCATCTCTTAAATGGCTTAAATCTTGGGATTAAATGTCTTAGGAAGAGATCTCAACACCTTATGAATTACTATAGATTCATCCTACTTCTCATGAAGACCTCTTATAGTGTTCACAACCTCATCAACTCTTAAGAATTACTTTGTAATATCTTCATCATCATGCATCTTCAAGGACTCAAATTTCATTATAAATCCTTGAAGTTTAGCTTTATTTACCTTAATGTAACCTTCATAGCAAATACTCTTCTTGTCCCATATGGCTTTGGTAAATGTGTAGTCCATTACTTTGACAAGTTTTGATTCAAGTAGGCCAACAAGTGGGGCATTCATGGATTTAGAATTTCATGTGAACTCCATCTTCTAATCTTTCGTAATCATTGTTGGAGGATTTTGATATTATTCATTCACATCATCCCATACATCAACTCCAAGTGATTGAATATAAGTCTTCATCAACACTTTCCAAAACACATAGTTTGTTCCATTGAACATAGGTGCCTTATTGGTAAATCCTCCTTTCTGGTTTTCCATGGTCCTTTATTTTCATCCAGACGCAAATTGATATGAAGTAATCAGGCTTTGATACAAATTGTTAGAAATAATGACAACACTAGGGGGGGTGAATCATGTGAGAAATGTAACTAGTATCAGTCTTCATAATTGTATTTGAGTCATGATGTATTGTATCTGTAAAAAGAAAGAAAGATGACAATAATTTGAAAACGAAAATTATTTACTAGCATGGGTTTCATGCTTTATTTATTTTGTTTCTAGGTCAAAGCACCCATTGTGTGCTTTTAGGGCTGATTCATGAGTCTATATCCTTTTCATTATTGTCTAGACCCTTATTGGTCATTTTGTATAAAAAAATAAAATTATATTGATGTATTTTGGTCATCAACTCCACCTTCATCAAGTCGGCTTGCTCACTCTACACGATAGCATCAAGATCCTCATGTCTTCCTCAAAGAATAGCTTCAAACCACTATATATTTCAAAGGATTCAACCTAGTTTGCAGACAAGAAAGTGGAGATTCAACCTGCAATTTTCCAAGGTGAAAAAGAGAGTTTGAGGAGCCAAAAAGAGAAGAAATATCATAGGGAAGAAGAGGAGACTTTTGTCCAAAAACGAAGAAGTTGATATTTTTTCATTCTGCCACATGTGCGAAGTAGACTGAGGCATGTTGCAGGGCTAAAGGTGTAGGCCAAAAACTCAAGATTGCAAAGAGGGTCGAGACCCTAGTTCAACCCTTTTGGAGAGCTAATCTATGTTGACTTTTGAAGAATTGACTAAAGTCTGACTTGTCATCATGAGAGGTTGACTTGGTGAATGGTGGAACATATTGGTCGTGGTCAAAAGGTCTTGGTCATCTTATTTTATTTGGTCCTTGAAGAAGAGAAGAGATTTTTGGGTTTTCCCCTCATAGAAGGGTTTTTCCGAGGCTAAGAGGTTATATCTTGTGTCATTGATCTTCACGTTTTGTTTTAATAGTTGCTTGATGATAATAAGACATACAGAAATTAAAGAAGAGATATAAGAATATAACTAAAATTTCACAAGTAATTATCAAGTTAAGAAAATATTTTTTCATTTCTGATTTTCCAACAAATTAGTATTGTAGGAATTTTAAAAAAATTCTTCACTTGTAATGATATTAGGACACCATAAAATATTTCAACAATTAATTCATATGAACATAACAAGAAGTAATATTAGTAACACAAAGGAACACACAAATTCTTCAACTTTACTACAATTGTCTTCACAAGGAAAGCTACAACATGTTAGTACAAAATTCTTTAGCTACATCGAGGAGGAAGAAACTACTCCTTGATTTATCAGCTACAACTTGCTTGGCCTCAATGATTGATCTTTCATCCATTTTCAAACTAGAATCATGAATGTCAAATCCTTACATAAACAATTAAATTTGTTTACAATCACCAACTCCTTCAACAATCTATTATTACTGGTAAATCCACCATCCACACTAGCAACATTAATTCAACCAAACTTGCACACTGCGACCATAATTAGCATTGATTTTATCAATCGATTTTTCTTATAAATATTTTGACTGATATCTTTAGCTTCTTTTCTTTTTAGTTAACTTGCACTTGAATCCTTGCATAAATTATTTATTTTTGTCTTTTTCCTATTCACTTGAGTTTCTGAATGTGCTCTCCAATTCTTCATTCACCAATTTGTTGTTCTAAACTCAATCTCAGAGTTATACTGCAATGTTTTCTTATTCTGGCACTTTACAGGTTTTAGATATACTTTTAACTACATTTCTAAATTTGGTTGTGTTAAATTTGGCCAAACTGCCCAATAAGCCATCAAAATCGTCCATGCCACTGAATTTTACCTTTAAGCCTTTGTGTGCTTCATACTTTGGGCCCTTATCCCATATAACCAAGGGCTATAACCACAACCTTAGTCCCTTGGTATTTTACCTCACAAAAACCAAGTCCTGGCACTTATGACTTTTCCCCTAACAGCTTTATCCCAACACTTTTCTATAATGCCTTTGATTTCCTTCCGAGATATACCTTGTGGGATGACGTCTCCCTTGGGGCTTCCTTTCTGCTCTTCCCATTGGTCTCCATTACCAAACTAACTGCCACTGTTTCCCAATGCCTATCAGCATGGATTTCTCCTCTACACACTTTAAAAACATTCAAGGTCTAGGGATTGGGATGAGTTGTCCGAATGGGTCTACCCGCTGCTCCTACGAACCAATCATCTGCTTAGTTAGGTTGACTTATCTCTGACAACTTCTGTGTTAGCTAGATGCCCAATCATCCCTCAAAATATTCTCTATGCGTCACTCAAGCATTCCGAGATCAAGCCACCTAGACGACATCATGCTTATGCCATCTCTTCCATGTGGTTCCATCTGCGTTGTGACATGTGTCACCCAAAAATGGCCCACTTGGGTACCAGAAAAGTCCAAAAACATCTGCCACATGTCCACCCCTCATTGGCCCATGTCATGTGTCGATCAACCAGATGCTTCCACTTTTCCACCCGTGAGTGGTCCTCTTATCTGCCATGTGATCGATGGACCCCTGCCTTGTCCATGACCAGAAAAGGCATTGGTGGTTTGATCCCCCCCCCCCTTTGCATGGTTTGTGTTTTAAGGGAGGGGGTGGTGCAATCAACCTCTACCATTGATCTTGTGGTCGGCGGTCTGGGGAAACCACTTTGCCCTGCAGCCCCTACAGGTTAACGAGCAAGAAACAAGGACCCCCATAATCTTGTCGATGTGTCAGTGGGGACACGTGGCAAAAAATCCACCCATGTAATTTCCCAAACTTTAAAATGTCACCTACGCTAACTTCTCTGCCGTATTCACCATCAAGTTTGGAAACATCGCTAAAATAGACCTACTCCAAGGCACGTCCACCATTTTAACTATGCAGCCTTTGACTTTAGGGTTACCTGGCTTTGACTAACCATATATTCTATTCCAAGAGGCCATTTTCAGAGTTCCACATACCACAAGAAATCTTTTTCAGATCTCTTTCCATCTAAGTGGTTTCCATATACTCTTGAAGTATACACTGGAAATGGATTAGAAGTCACTGTGCCTTCTCAATCCATGTTGATCTTCATTTTTCTTCTTGTACTTGAATCTTGATCACTTGTGTCATTATCATTAACACCTTTTTCATCATTTTCCATCAATGAAAACACAATTCTAACACAAACAAACACACACACACACACATATATATTCTGAGGAAATAAATTCACCTCCCTCTAAGTCTGATGACTAGAGTGAGGCTGTTGGTACCAAACTAGTCCACAAGTATACTAAAGATTTCACAAGCCTCAAAGGTATTACAACCATATTCATCAATGCATTATAACTCATCATGTTAGTAGTGGGGATTTAACCTGGGTGGGGAAGATAAAAACTATGTGATTTAATTTAATCAATATTAATAAAAGTTTAGAAAAAAAATATTTGAGAGTAAATTTATGAAATATCATTCAATAAAAAAAACAAAAAATGACTTAAAAAATCAATCAAATAATACTATCACTGATTTAATAGTTTATTCAAGTTTACAAACATATTTAATCAACATATTGTATCGTGTTGGACAACAAACAATTTTCCTTAAAGAAAAGATAAACTTATATGGCATTCATGGTTATAAGTTTTAACAATCACAATCCTTAAAGTTATACATTATATGACAACTTTAAATTTGAATGAGTGATACATCTCAAATTTATTTAAAAACATAAAAATAGTTATTAATGTTTATAATCAATAGTGTATTCATAATACATTACTAAATCAAACAACAACAACATCAACATGAAATGAACAAAAATCATTTACATGAGCAATAAACATATTAATAAGCATTTCATTAAAATCAATGGTACATCTAGTTAGTCCTCATTATGGTTGTGTCAAAAAATTAGTGAATCATGTACAAAATTTGGGACTAGCCCATAAACAATATATCCACATCTGAGCTGGTGGAATCTCAATATCCCCCTATAGAAACATGGGTCTAACTCCTTCCTCTGCTAGTCAGGCTTGCTAACCTCTCACCAACATCCTTATTAATACTACATATGTGAAATATACATCTCATGAAAATGAATCGTACATCTAGTTAGTCCCCACTATGGCCACACCAAAAAATAGTGAATGATGTACAAATTTTGGGCCTACCTTACATACTAAAAGGTGAACCTATCCCATATATGATATACTCACAGCTAGGATGTTGGAAGCATGAGATCCCCTTGTAGGAAAATGGGCCCATGTCCCTTCTTTGCTAGTTGGGATTGATCATCTTTCAACACCACCCCTATTGATACTAATGTCGGAAAATTGGCCACCATTTGGTAGCCTATACTACTACAATCTTCCTCATATCATCTACTAAAGTACTTATCTCTCACGGGTTGGGTACTCCCAAAAAATTTCATCAAGCCATTGCCACAAATCCCCCATCTTCACCCAAAGGTATTGTTCGGTAATTTATTTAGTGTTTAATTACTTAAATAATTATCAACCAGCGCTAGTAAACTGATGAAATGTATGTACATTTTTTGTGCTAAGAGTCCTTATTACTTAAACAATTCCTAATTTAATTTGAGTTATCGAAATGCACATGTTTGTCTACAACTATTTAAGTAAATAAATCACTCATAAAAATGGAATCAATACTATTTATCTTGCTTAAAGGAAAGATCACATTCTTCTTGAAACAAAGTTCACATTTTTAAAAATAAAATCACACACACACTTTGCTTGAAATAAAATCACACACACACACTTGTTTTAAAATGAAATCACGCACACACTTGCTTTAAAATGAAATAACACACACACTTGCTTTAAAATGAAATCACACTTGCTTGAAAATGAAATTTAACAATGTAAATAAATCTACTCTTGACAAAAAGAAATATTAACTCTGCAAATGAAAATCTGATATATACAACTGCAATGTAAATTTATGCTACTGGTCTATGTCAACATATATTATGTCCATGTGTGATCAGGTGCTCAAAGTTTAGCTCAAAATTCAAAGATTTTGGATTGGTTTGGAATCTAAACGATTGCATAGTGCTTGTCAATTTTGAATATGGTGCAACTCGTTTTGCACAAAATAGAAACCGTATGCTCCAAAAATCATGTTCTATTCGTTTTCCCAAACATGCGATTTTTTGCAAAATGTGACAGCCCAGTCAATAGTCTATATTGCTGACATGGCACTAACTGTGTAGGTCTATGTGGCAGTTTGACTGGTCAATGGCATTTGATGAATCACGTTGTGCCAAGTGGCACATTCTCATTGGGTGCAATTTGGCGGTTTTTTAATTGGTTGGATTGGTGGCCAACCACAAACTGACACATGGCAGCCTGGGGGACACCAAAATCTTGGGTCAAGGTCTGGCCAGTAGTAGTAGGGGTCGAACCCGCAACCACCAAGGGACAAGTCCATAGCTCCTACCAACACGCCATACAAAGGTCTTAACCATATACGTCAGCGACTTTTATTTGAATGTAATGTCCGCGCCAATCGAAGGGAGGGGCCAGCCCTTGGGCACGTGTCATCGATACAACCACCATCGAATGGTATAGGAGACAAGCCACTAGCCTTAGCCCCGGGTACGTGGCCCCCATATGGACACGAAATTCATATATAAGGCGTTACAGGCAATTTAATGCGTCCGACAATTTCGCTCGAAAATCGGCAAAATTGTTGCTTCGTTAGCACGTTTTGGGGCGAATTTGTAGGATGGTGCCAAATTTTGGGGAATTTGCGATGCGATTAGTAGAAAACTTGGGAACACCATAACTTCTTCATTTTTTGACCAAATCAGGATCAAAAAGAGGCTACATATGCATTTTTGGGCATTCTAGAGCCATTAGAATAGGTTTCAGAGCTTTCTCAGTATTGTAAACTGATGTATTCACACTTTTGAGCATAATAGAGAGGGTCAAGCCATTGGAAGTTGGACTAAGGAGACGTAGCCCAGGAGGGGTGAACTCCTTCATCATGTGCTATTGTGATACTATTTTTCGTGATGTTCATGTCTGTTATATGTTGTTGTTCAGTCATTTGTTTATGTTAATTTGCACATAAAATTTACATAAAAAGACTCAAAAACTCATGTTTTAAACTTGCAATCAACCTCATGAATCCTTAAGCACTTTAAACATATTCTGAGAGGGAATTTAGTACAACAAAATAATTATCCCATTCATATCAAGTTTGGTATCAGAGCTCTAGGGTTTCTTTGTGCAAGAAGGATTTAACTGTTCTCAAGTGAATGTCATGCTTACAAGGTTAAATCTGAAGAGAGGAGAAGGGAAGTTGGTTGAAAGTCCTGGCGTTGGGTCAAGGAGAAGGAGTGCAAGCTTGCCACAATATCCACCACCAGTTATTCCTCAAGTTGCAGTTGAGGCTTCATTGAACATGTCACATGAAGGAGAGCGTACAAAAATGACAAAGGATGAGAAGGTCTTTAGGGAGGCTTTCTTTGGCATGATAGATATGGTGAAGGTCCTCTATGAAGAGAGGAATACAAGACTGAAGGGTGAAGCTCCAAGCCTCCCAAAGGATAAGGTTCTTCAAGAGGAGGAGCTAATGGAAATGGAGGTAAACCTCCACTTTCTCCAGTGTCTTCTTCATCTTCATCTTCACAAGCATCTTCACCCTCTTCCACTAATACAAACCTTACTCATACTGATCAGCATACCTCAAAGGGAATTGATAAATCACCCCTATTAAAACTTGATGTTAAATTTGAACTACCCATGTATAATGGTGAAGTGAATGCAAAGAAGTTTGAAAATTGGGTACATCAGTTGGAGGTCTATTGCAGAATTCAAAACCTTCAAGATGATGACATAAATATTTAGCTAGCTTCCTTGAGGTTGGAGGATGCAGCACTAGTATGGTGTGAATCAAAGACACGAGAAGAGATTAAAAAACATAGTAAGACCTCAATTTCTTGGTTTGATTTCATTTCTGAAATTAAAAGACAATTCTACCCTCTAGAATATATGTATAAAGCCATTATAAATTGGCAGAACTTTAGACAACTTAAAGGTAAAATGTGCAATATTACACCCAAGAATTTAGAAAAAGGTCTCTAATGTTAGTTGTAGATTTGTAATCAGAAGATACATTGCTCAAGTACATAGGTGGTCTACACAGTTAACTTAGGCATACTATCCTTATGTTTAATCCCAATAATCTAGATGAGGTGTGTGTGCAAGCCACTCATCTTGAGGCAAGAGAGAAAAATACTCTAGAAGAGGGTAGTGTTGTGCTCTGCAAACAACCCCCCATTTCATGTTATTTTTATTCATAAAACATTAAAATGTGAAATGGGTCCCTTTAAAATAAAATTGATATCAAAACTTTTCCTTAACGAAAGGTCTGATAATCAAATGAGCGCTTTATAAAAACCCTTTTTAAAGCAATATCCATTTAAAATAAATAAAGCAAATTTCGGTCATTGCGATAAAGCGATCGCAAGATCGCATATCGCAATGACATGAGGGACACAACAAAATAGCACAAGGCTTTCCGCCGATGCGATATAGTATTCGGCGATCGGCGATCGGCGATATCCAATGCACTACCAAAAGCGCCCCATATCAATACCCCCGATGCGATGAGCTATCGGCGATCGACGATCGGCGGGTCCCCTTGTTTGAGCCTTAATACACATAAGCCTTTCGTCGATGCGATATCGCAATCGGCGATACTCGATGCAATTGTTAAGGTGGACTTGTTATAATTCCCGATGCAATGCGATAAGGCACGATTTTCAATAAGAAAGCCGTTAAAGTGATTGGAAAGCTCAATTTACTCATATTTAAGGCATAATCACTCCCGCTCGGCCGCCAATACGTCCATTGCATGCTTAAAGAGATCTCTCGACCAAATATTGATATAATGGGCATTTATAAGGTGGCAGGCTCTCTACGGCCATTTAATGGATTCATGTCCTAAAATATTTACATAGATTATCTCCGCGCCCGTTTTAAAAGCTGAATATATTGATGCGCATCTGTTCATTTGCTATCAATTGCTAGTTTTATTGCTATCTCTCTGTGTTACGCCAAATTGCCTCTCTGTGCAGAATTCAGTCATAAACAGAAGTTCGGGCATGATGGGTAAGAAGTCTAAGAAAATCGCAGGTGCTTCCAATCCACCGGTCGTAGGACAAGCCGCAGCGAACAACAAGAAAGGCCTAATATCCGACACAACATGCACAGGTCTCGCCAGAGTGACTTGGCAAGGAACTTATGACTTAATTGAGGCCGAGAAACCAAAGCAGACGGTAGAAGAAGCTACCGAGGATTCATTAAAAAAGTCGGATTGCACTCTCAAGGATTTGGCTGATTCTTTCCTTCACAGGATAGCAGCCAGGGAGCAAATTCTCCCATATACAGACGTGGTGCGATGGGCGATTGAAGAAATCCCCATCACGGACAGAACTTTTAGCACAAGAGATGGAAGGATTTTTGGATCGTTCAAACCATAATACCTGAGGCAAATGTATCATTTGCCCAAGCCGGAGAAGATATACAATAGCGCCTTCTTGGAGAAGTTTGCAAGCGAGAATGCGATTGAGTCCGAAACTATCAAGGACTGGAGGCAAAATCCAAATAAACACAAGCACGAATCCTCCGGTAAGTACTCGGTCGATTCTTTGGCTTCTCCTTATTGCTATGCGGGTATAATGATGTGTAGATTATGGGTCTTACCACGACTCTGCCATTTTTTACCTTGAAATCGGTTTCCTTTAGTGAGGGCAGCAGTAAAACAAAACAATTATGGATTGGGCTAACTATCCTTGTCGAGATAGCTGAGCCAGTAGCTGGTTAGTGCTTAGAAATAAAAACTATAGTACTTGAGAGGAGAAAATTCCCCCATCTCTACTATAGTGCATATATCCTAGAGACCTTATGTTCATTCTCCGAATGCTCATTCTTGGTTGAGTGGACTGCACAGGACCCTCGCCCATTCCAATTTTATTCATCGAAGTTGTTGAAAGTCGTCCTATAAAACCACTGTATTCAGATGTGTAATGGTTTCATGGTTCCCGTTTAATTTATTCAACTTTGATAAACCCATTTCAAGGGATTCTCCTACCTAGCCTCCTTTGACTTTTCAGCAGTGGCTTAGTTGGTTTGGAGAAGCAGCATTTACTATATTAGAAGTTCTTTGGAGCCAAAGCCAATATCCTCATGTCTCCACTTTATATGTCTGAAAATCCTAGCAAGGGAAATTCGCATACCAGATTACAGCTGAGAGTACTACACAGACTCTCAAAAAGGAAAAGAAAAGAGGCTGGCCTACTTTTCCCTTCAGATGTGGTGTCTTTACCCTGCATGATCTCAAACATGCGGAAAAAGAAGGCACAAAGATTCAAGCTTTAACTCTGGCTACAATCCCAAATAGAGCATTTGACCCAAAGCGAACTGCTTATGCCGCATTGGAACATGCCAAATTAACAACGTTTAATCATCAAGAAGATATTGTCGATGACATGTTCTCTTCAGCTGAATCAATAGGTCAAGCCAAAGAACTCGCCAAGATGAGATACAATGATGAAGGGTTAACTGAGTTTAATAAACTTAGAGAGCAGAGGTTGCAAAATCTGCCTCTAGATTTATTAGCGCTAACCCCAGCAGCATCATCAAGCGAGCCGGGTCAGCAACAGACAAAGGAACCTCCCGCTACAACGAAGGATCATAACAAGGAGCGAGAGGAACAACAGAGGAAAGACCAAGAGGAAAAGCAGAAAAAGGAACAAGAAGAACGATTAAAGAAAGAGCAGGAGGATAAACAACGAAGAGAGCAGGCGGATAAACGGCGAGAGGAACAGGAGGAGCAACAAAAGAAAAAACAAGAACAATTGCTGAAGGAGTCTCAACCTAAACAAACCACCACCGATACTAACGTGGGTACTATCACAGACCCTGAATTGCTAAAGGAATGGCAGCAGTTCGACACCATTATCAATGGAGGGAAAGACTCGAAAAGTACCGATACTCCTAAGACCAGCAATATGCAGGATGATACCTCATCTCAGGTTCTGAGTGGAACCAGCGGCCCACCTAAATCTAAAGATATTGAAATAATTCCGAAAGGTCCCAGCGATCAAATCATTCTACAAGTAGAAGATATTCCGCCATTGGATGTCTTCTACAGCCCTAGGCACAGAGCGGTGGTAAAACGATCGAGGAAGAGACGAAGGCTTGATCAACCTTCTATCTTTCCAGAACAAACGGTCACAGGCAATGTAGTGTGGAAGGAGAAACTGGATCCCTCCGATGATTTAACTAAATTGTCACAGTACGCTGGAGCCTATTCAGCTGCAACCATCGACAAAGCATCGAAAGTGAGTCTTTTGTTAAAGACTAAAGACCAAGAAATCTCCACTTTACAGACAGAATTAGCCGAGATAAAGCAGAAGGTAATGCAAGCGGAGGAGCAGTTAGCGGCACAACAACAGAGGACAACGCAGGCAGACGAGCAGTTATTGGTGCAACAACAAATAAATAATCAATTGGCTCAGCAATTGGAAGTAGAGAAACAGAGGATTGATCAGGCAGCGATCCAGAAACATAACGAATTAACGGAGGCTTTAGAAAAGTTGAAAGCAACGAATGAGCAAATGGTGAAAACCAAGGATGAGCAAATCGCTCAAATAACATCGCAGCTAGAGAAAATAAAAGGAGATTCGCAGATAACAGAGTTCAGGAAAGGGGCAACATTGATAAACAATGCGTTAATATCGCAAATTAAATTCTTGTGTCAACAAATCTCTCAAGTGGAGCCACTCTGTGAATTAACTACATCCATAAATGAGCAGGTAGAGAAAGCTAGGGATGACTTGAATCAAGCTGATGAGGCTATTACTGCATATCTTGAATGGCAAGATTCGAAGTCGGGAAAAGCCTCCAATTTGCCTAGGATAGTTGAGGTTCATAAAGATATACTTTTCACGGAATGGCACACACAGGTGTTAAAGGCAGAGAGAGCAGCGTCAAGATGTAGATTAACTTCTAGCAATTTAGTTGATCTAGTTAACGACACTCTCTACATAGCAAACATGATTTCCCAGTGTACACCGGGAAAGATTACTACAACAAATGTATTGGAAGTAAACGTGTTATCCAGAGTTAGAAGGCAGAGGAAGATTAATCGCCGGAGTTAATAGTTTAAACATGGAAACATATTGGCACTTCCTAGTTAAGCCTCATGAACAAAGAGCCGCCCTCAAGTGTTTAACAGATGTCATCCAGTGTAAGATTCCCGACATCCAAGACGCCACCTATGCTGCCCAGCTCAGTTCGCGCCTCAACAAACCTCCGGAAATTGAGCCAATGCTTGCCATTAATCAGCTCAGATTTAAAGGAAAGCAGCCGACTCAATGAATCATCCTCTAGCTCCCCAGATCGCCAGCCGAAATAGCAACAAAAGTTATTGATATCAGCTTAAGTAGCATTTATGTTTTATAGATATTTATATTATTATTGTATTTATAGACCCTTTCATGTTTTTAGAAAGGGTCGTAAAATTTTGTAATATACTTAACAGACTGAAGTTTGCACTATTGTGCTTCAGTCCTTATTCTTTTATGAAACTCGACCAGTCGTTCTTACTTTAATGAAGAAATATCTTTATACAATTGTGCACTATTGTCGTTGATTGAAGAATGTTTATGCGTTAAGGGAAGAACTACACATAGCAATCGATATCTGGGAGTGGCAAGCAGCTCAAATGGTATTTCTATATTTGTCTGGAGTCATTATGTGTATGTGAATTGTTATGTAATTATTCTTGCTATCGTTAATTGTATGCATGCGCTATAACAACAAATCTTATTCATTCCACTATTGGGTGTTTATATGATGTGCCTTTACTTTTAAATCATGTATATGATAATGATATGAATGTATAAAGTGTAGTAATTTCGCTTCAATCGCTCTGCTTAACTATTTAAGCACAACAATCTTAAATGATTCAATATCTATGTCTTAAAGATACAGTCATCTATATGTTTGTCTTTTAGACATAGAATATCAAAAGCTACGCTTTAGAGCTCAATAGATTCCCGGGATAGTTTTGTTTACTTATATTTCTGTCAATAGTTTCGGCCTTCCACCTATCACTAGTGTTATCTACAAAGCATTCACTCATCCCATTTATCTATTTCTGGGAAACTGGTCCCATTACCCCCAGTCGGAGCCACTATCCCAAACGGAAAAGGAGCTGTACTGAGGTCCGGACCGGGTGGTTTCCCCAGTATTGTTGCAGCGATTTTCGAGGCATCAACATTTTTGGCGCTAGAAGGAGGGCCCTGACTATGAATAGCAAGCAAACCCAAATCTGCAAGCCATTCTAAGAGTAATTCTCCCTCCAATTCTCCTAGTTATTCTCGATCGCATGCTGGTTCTCCAACGCGTAATCAAGAAGAACAAGAATCAACTACCATTGCTCACACCCATCATACTCCAGAACAATTGAGTCTTTAATCCCTTGAAGTCCAATCTCTTATCCACAAACTTCAGACCTTCTCGATTTCGCCACAAAGATCTGAAGTATCACAAAGCAGTGCGACTTCGCAGTTTAATCTATCTCATCCATTTACCAGACTTCAAAGTGGAAAGCTTGGTATCGAACCCATTGAGTTCCCTTTACCCGAAAGGAAAAGGGCCAAGAAACATACCGAAGGGTCTGATAGTGGAGAACTTTCATCCACATCATCCATTTCATCTCCCCATCTGCAAAGTCAACCACCCACTCCTCCATTACATATTGTTGTCCACCAGCGAACAGAAACCTCAACATCTCAATCTGCTCACCCCTCAATATCATCTACTTCCCATACATCTGGAATCCCAATAGTAGTATCAACCACTGGTACTATTACAATGGTAGATCCATGGACCAGACCTGGTGCGGTCAATATGCCTGCACCATTGCATCCTTTACCAGATGCTCCTGAAAAATGGCTCCCCAAATTTAATCCAGATGATGGAACTCAGGCCGAAGAACAACATTAATAATTTCATGCTGTCGGTCAACTTGAAAGGGGTAAGCACAAGAAGATGTTGTTGTTAGAATTTTCCCTTATACTTTGCAAGGATCAGCAGGATCCTGGTATTTCTCTCTACCCTCTGGTTCCATTACCAGTTGGGATACATGCCAAGAGCAGTTTCTTACTAAGTATGGAGATGATAGGTCTTTGGCAACTTTAATAAACGATTTCTCCAACCTAAGAATAGAGCATAGGGAACCGATTAAGGAATTTAATGCTCGCTTCAATAAACTCCTCAACAAAATCCCTATAGCTTCCAAACCAAGTGAACAAATCCGAAGCGAATAGTATATCACCGCCCTGCCTACCAATATAGCCATTTTTGTAGATCGGGCTGGGAAACCTACCTTAGCAGAAAATATGAAAGAAGCACTTGATGTGGAAAAACACATCAACTCCTTAGAAAAGAAAGCTGCCTTGGAAGACAGAAAAGCTAAAAAAGTTTATTTTAAAGAAGACTCCAAGAAGAAAAGCCCAAAAGATCCATATGATATGGAGGGATTGCAAAAGGTCCTGAAAACATTGTCCAACGAAATGATTGACATAAAGAAACAGGTGTCCGAAACTTCAAAGAAAAGACCTTTTAGGACTTATAAGAAAACTGAAACAAAGCCACCTAATGTCATATCTAATGCCGATTCAGACCAAGAGGAGGAAGAAGAAGAGGCAACCCCACCAACTGACGATGAAGAAGAAGTAGCTGAGTGTCATGGAATGTGGGATTTCATACTCCCCAATTCTGATATTGATAATGAAGAAGAAGCCTTCCCAGTCACCACTAGAAGTAAAAGTACTTCTGAACCTGCCCAGGCGACTTCAAAGAAAAGGAGTGCAGGCGCTGCTACAACAAAGGAAAAAGTACCTCCAAAGAAATCACCTGCAGTAGTCCCTCAAAACCAGCCCTCAACTTCTAATTCCCCTTCAACATCTAAGACGTTAGTGGTATCCGATTCAATGGAATACAACATTGTTGATGACATGAAAAAGACCAAGGCCAACATAACTATGTTTGAGCTTAGCAAGCTAAAGCATCAACAAAAATTACTTCTTAAAGAATTGAATGATGTTCCTTCTACTCTGCTTCCTAGTTCAAAAGCTGCTAATGATTCAAGCCAATCCCCTCCAGGTATGGTTGAAGCTACAGATTCAGTCCTAATTGGGGACAGATCAAGTTCTCATACTCCACCATTTCTTCTGACTTATGAAATCTATAACATAAACCTACACAACTGTTTAATTGACTCAGGGGCATCTTCTAACATAATGCCAGCTTCAGTTTGTTCCAAATTGAACATAGAGCCCCATAAGTCTGCCATCCATATTGTTCAATTAGACAGAACTAAGGTACAGGTTGTCGGAGAAATTAATTCCGTAACTATGAGGTTGTCTGCTGATCCTAGAATAGTACAAAGGATTGACATTCTAATAGCCGATATACCTGAGTTTTACGGTTTGATTTTGAGTAGATATTGGTCCGAAAAATTGCATGGGTACATTTCTACTGATTGGTCACACATGTGGCTTCCTTATAAAGGTAAGCCAAATCAAATAAAGATAGACTGAGAAAAACATATGACCCATACAGTTACCGATTTTGAACAAGAAAACCATCCCGTAGCTTTCAACAACAACATTTTGGGTAATTATTCATCAGAGTCATTCTTGGCAACTTTGTTTCCCAACCCTCCCCTTTCTCAGTTAATCATTTTACATCTCAGATTAAAAATTTTTCACAATCAGATAAGTCTAGATGTTCAATGATGAATGAAAAAACTGTAAATATGAATGTTAATACTCCTTTATTTTGGTCTTTGTATTTTGATGGCTCCAAGTCTAGTGAAGGCTCGGGAGCAGGATGCATCTTGGTTAGTCCACATAGGGAAAAGACAATGCTGTCTTGCAGATTAGAATTCGAATGCACTAACAACACAGCTGAATATGAAGCCCTAGTTCAGGGTTTATATAAAGCATTTTGCCTTAAAGTGCAATATCTAAAAGTATTCGGCGATTCTGAAATTATTGTCAAACAGGTTAGAAATACAATTCATTGCCTTTCCAATCACCTTAAGCATTACCAATCGCTGGTGCAAGACCTTACCTCGCATTTTTTAGCAATTAACATTTCCTCCATTCCTCGGTCCCAAAATTCAGCTGCCGACTTACTAGCCAATGTAGCCTCTAGGCTCCTACCTTCAGAAGACTACAACCCTGGTAGATTTTCTGTAGAGTTGATTTTCAGGCCTTCAATTCCCGACAACATCACTAATTGGAGAGTATTTAATAATGACGATGATATTTTACAATTTTTAACTTCTGAAAAGTCTTATGACAACCAAATCATTGAAGAGGATGAGCATGACTCCCAAATAAAGGAAACACCTCCAGAAAATGCAATTCCTAAGCCTGTGGTAAAACTAGAAGATCTTTATGATATAAAAGACAGGTTTAAACCTGTAAGTAATACAAAGATCCAAAGCTCTACCCTAAGGTTTGAATTGGTAAATTTGGGTACTGAGCAAGCTCCTCAGAATGTGAATTTAGGATTAGAACTTTCTGTAGAAGAGAAAGAAGCATTTGTTAAGCTGTTAAGGAAGAATAAACACGTTTTTGCTTGGAAGTATGATGACTTAAAGACTTATGACACATCTATTATCCAGCATACTATTCCAATGCTTCCAGATCAAAAACCCATTCAGCAGAAGTTAAGGAAAATACACCCAAATTTGGAAAGCCAGATTAAATCGGAGCTTAACAAACTCCTTAAAGCTAAGATTATCTTTCCAGTCTGACATTCCAATTGGGTTTCTAATATGGTGCCTGTCAGGAAAAAGAATGGCGACATTCGAATTTGTATTGATTTCAGGAATCTGAACAGAGCAAGCTTGAAAGACAA
>APFE031274752.1:45984-82767 GCA_000404065.3 Pinus taeda | reverse complement strand
CATCCCATTTATCTATTTCTGGGAAACTGGTCCCATTACCCCCAGTCGGAGCCACTATCCCAAACGGAAAAGGAGTTGTACTAAGGTCTGGACCGGGTGGTTTCCCCAGTGTTGTTGCAGCGATTTTCGAGGCATCAACAGGTAGTAAAAATCCATTTAAGGGTAAAGGAAAAGAAAAGGGTTTCAAAGGGAAAGGAAAGAAAAATGCATCCATTAAGAAGGAAGGAGAGAAATTAACATGAAAGAATGTTTCAAAGAGGGTCACAATGAAGTTCATTGTTGGAAGCTTCATCCCAAGATGAAACCAAATAAATTCAACAACAAGGGAAAACAAAAAACAGTTGCAACCACTCAACAAGATTTGGGATCTGATTCAGGTGATGAAACTAAAATTATAGCCATGGGTATGAAAGGAAAAGAATTCATTGATAGCACTAGTACTTCAAATTTACACAATGAAACTCCAAATTAAAAGAAGAGGATAGAACTTTTTCACATAATGGTAATCTCAAAACATAGAAAAATTGATACTCTTTTTTATAGTGGCTCTCAAGCCAATCTTATCTCTAAAAACATTGTCTAAAGTTAAAACTTGGAAACCATTCCACATCATAAACCATATCCATTAGGATGGGTTTGTGACAATGTATAATTTCAAGTAACTAGAAAATGTAAACTAAAATTCGCCATTACTGCAAATTTCATAGATGAAGTGGAGCTTGATGTTGTGCGATAAGACATATGTGGTATAGTTTTGGGCAACCCGTATCTCTATGATAAAAAAGCTATCTTCCATAGACATGAAAACAAATACCATTTGTTCAAATATGGAGTAGAATACATTGTTAGAGCCCATAGCAAGAAACTAAAGCTTTCATTTGTTAATGTGGGGCAGATGAAAAGACTAGTGAATTCTAGCAAGAATTTTGTGCTTCTAATGATCAAACCCAAGAATGATATTGGTAATGAAGCTTTTCAGGGTTGTGAATCAAGATTGAAATCTAAATTGGTTTATTTTGTTAACCAATATGATGAGATGTTTCAGTAACCAAAAGGATTTCCTCCCAAGAGAGGAATCCAACATGAGATACTATTGCAGCAAGATAGTCCTCTTCCTAATATTGGCATGTACAAGATGTCAATGATGGAAAGTGCAGGAATTAAAAAGAAAATTCAAGAGTTGTTGGATAAAGGGATCATTAGGACAAGTTCTTCGTCATGTGGGTCACCTATTTTTTTGGTTCCAAAGAAGGATGGAACATGGCGCATGTGTCTGGACTTCCGTGCATTGAACAATATTACGGCAAAGAACCGTTACGCACTACCTAGAATAGATGATTTACTTAATCAATTGAAAGATGAAAAGTATTTTACTAAGTTTGACTTAAGGAGTGACTGCCATCAAATTATAATTATTGGAGGAGACATTTGGAAGACATCATTCAAAACAAAACAAGGTTTGTTTTAATGGCTAGTTATGCCTTTTGGTTTATGTAATGCTCCTGCTAGCTTCATTTCTGTGATGAATGATGTGTTGAGGCCATTTCTTGATGATTTTGTTATAGTATACTTAGATGAAATCTTAATTTTCTTTAAATCTCGTGATGAACATGTCATGCATGTGAGAAAAGTACTTGATGTTATAAAGAAAGAACAGTTGTATTTAAATATGTCAAAGTGTGAGTTTGGAAAAACTTCTTTAATTTACTTGGGTCATATTGTTGGAGGAGGTGAGTTGAAAATAGATCCCTCCAAGGTTGATTTCATTTTTAATTGGCCAAGGCCCAAGATAGTTAATGAGGTAAGAAGTTTTTTGGGAGCAGCCCAATATTGGAGGAAATTCATTGCTAACTTTTCTTCTATAGTGGCTCCTTTGCATGCATTGACTAGTGTCAAAAAGGTTTTTCAGTGGGGAGGCAAACAACAAAATGCCTTTGATGCACTGAAGGAAAAGATCAGTTCAGCTCCAATACTTGAACTTCTAGACTTGAGACAGTCATTTGAGATCCAGACTGATTCTAGTGACTACACCATGTGTGCAATCCTCATGCAACATGGTAAGCTTATCTGATTTCATTTGGAAAATTTCAATGGTGCAGTGATTAATTATCCTACATATGACAAGGAATTGTATGCATTGGTGCAAAGTGTGAAAAATTGGAAACACTACTTCATGGGTAAGGAAACAATCATTCACACTGATCATCAACCATTGCAATACTTGCAATTGTTAAAAATGGCAACAAGAAATGCTAAAAATAGAAGTGCTAAAAATAACACTGCTATAAATAGAAATTCAAGTACTAGTGCTAGACTGAGCAACAAGGAATGAAAAATGGAAGTGCTAAAAATAACATTTCTATTTTTAGCATTTCGGGATAGATTCCTATTTTGTTAGTCCCTGAACTAAAACAGTGAAGTAAAATTCGAATTCGATCTTAGCAGTTGTTTGTAAAATAATTAATTAATTCATCTTGAGTTAATTAGTTAAAGAAAATCAAACATGAAGTCTATGTGGGGACATGCAACAATTTCTCCATTAATTGAGGAATTTATCCATCAGTTAAAGAGATAAGGATGAGTTGTAATATTGAGTTGTAATTAGTTGGCTCAGTTAACTGAGTCAAGTCCAGTTAGATTAATTCAAACAGTTTGTTGAATTAATTGTGAGTTCAGTTAGTTAATGTTTGCATGCATGTAATTGCCGCACTTTAGATAACTGAATATTCTCTCACAAATAACTCATGCATGTCAGTTCAGATAGAGACCCAGTTGAGATTAGAGGAGGGATAGTGTACTATCAATTGGATGGATTTTTCCTATAAAGGAAACTCATCTATGCAGAAATATTTATCTCCTTCAGGATTGCGCAGTTACTACTGGGCCAAGTGAGCAGTGTGAGGGCAGAGGAGAAGGTTTGTGAGAGGCCTTTGACTATCTATGAGCAGCAGAGGGATTATACTGAGAGTGTTGGCTTCGAAGCTAAGGCTTTGTGTAATTCTCTGACTATTTTCCACTTGTATGATAATACAGAGAGTGAGTTTTTAGGTTGAGGCTTTCCCTAGGTTATTTCTTCTATGTTATGTGTGATTGATTTCTCATTCTCAATTATATGTGTTCTCTTGATCTTGCTCAATTCGATTAAGCTTCGGCAAAGTGTTGTAGAAGTAGATCTTGTATTATGTTTTAGTATATTGCATAATCTATTGATCTACAGTGGGAATTTCTACATGGTATCAAAGCAAAGGTGATCAAAGGAGAAGAACAATATACAAGAAGGGAGAAGTTCAAAGTTTGTGGTTTCTGAATATAGAAATCAAGTTCTTATCACATCTCAATTTCGCTAATGGCATTCAATGGTTTAAGAATCGAGTATGCCCTTGATGATAGCTCGAATTATATAGCCTAGAAGGATCACATAGAGGTAGTATTAGAGGATAACGGTCTAAAGGAATTCGTTGATCAAGAAGTCCCCAAGCCGACTGATGCTACTCAACTAGCGGAATGGAAGAAATGTGTGGCTAGAGCAAGGAGAATTCTCCTGGAGGGAGTTCGAGACCACATTGTCTCGAGCCTCCATGGGGAGGAGACACCATTTTCGATGTGGAAAACATTGAAAGATCTATATCAGAATAGAAGTGATCATAAGAAGTTGGCGCTGAAAGACAAGCTTCGTAAAATCAAGTGTGAAAAGGGCAACATGATCTCTACATATCTGAACAAGCTTACCACCTGCAGGGATGAGCTTGGAAGTGTAGGGATCACGACTGTTGATGATGACATGGTGAGTCTTGGACTCCTCCATCTTCCTAAGTGCTGGCATAACTACCAAGACTCGATTAATGGAAGAGAGAAACTGCCACATTGGGAATGACTTTAATCGGATCTGATGCAGGAGGAGATAAGAAGAAGCACCAGAGATGTATCTTCATCATCCAAGGAGGATGAAGAAAATTGCGCCTTAGCGAGTAAGGCGAAGAAAGGGAAGGAGAAGGATTCTCATCCCAAATCGAGTTCTTCCCATGGTGGGAAGAAGTTTGACAAATCTAAAGTGTGATGCTTTCATTGTCATGAAGTGGGCCATTTTGCTACAAATTGTCCACTGAGGAAATCCAAGAAGGGATTCGTGGAAGGATCAGAAGGTGAGGCACTGGCCTCATAGTTCGAGTTGGATTTCACACTCTTCAGATGCATGGTTTCATCCATGGTGGGATGTAGTTGGTTTCTTGACAGTGGAGCTTATTTCCACATGATCGACGACAAGAGTTTGTTCAGTACCTTGGAGGAGAAGGATCTCCAGATCTAGATCGCGATGGGTAATGATGAAAAGTATAGTCTCTCAGGTGTAGGCACAGTTGTTTTTCAGAGGAAGCATGGAGCTCGCATTAGCTTGACTGATGTCAAGTATGTACCGGGACTAAATAAAAATTCGATGTCGATCGTAATGCTGGTAGACAGAGACTATGATGTAGTCTTCAGTAAGGGAAAGTTTTTCCTTCGACACATCTCCACGTGACAGGTGAAGCAGATCGGTTCACGAGTCAAGAACCTGTATGCTCTTGAGGTTCAAGATGCATGCAAAGCCTTGGGGAGCAAGGCAATTGATGGAGACTTGGTGGTTGAGAGGGAGAGTACATTACCTCTCAACATGTAGCCACAGGAGAAGTTTCAGACGATTATGGAGGATCCACGATTGGTGAAGCAGCTTCAGGAGGTTGTGGAGCAGCCACAACTGGGGAAGCCGAGAGGAGACATAGTTGAGGCATACACTCATGCATAGACCTCCAGTAGGGGGGAATTTCAAGCCAAGTGGGAAGAGGGATCACATGCATCCATACCTCCAGGTCAGAGGTGGGGCGATGTGGAGTGACAGTCCCAAGAAGGCTGGAATAGGGGCAGGATCCTTAAGGTACCCAACCTCTTTGATTCGACTTTGCTACGAGAGCCCCGATAAGGAGTAGCAGGACTAGCTGACTGGGTAGAGACAAATGCGGATGGAGCGACAAAGAGAGCTACAGTGAACGAGTTCCAAGACTGTGTAGAGCTAGCAGGCTGCAGCAATGCGAGAGGCACAAGAGTGTTGCACCAATGCAGGATGGCACAAAGGGGTGTGCAATGGTGTGAGATGCATGGAGATGTTGCAGCAGCTCAAAGGTCAGAGAGGGGAGCACTTGTCAGCAGCAGAGGGAGCTTCAGCATCAAAGTATGTTTCTAGCCCAACAGAGAGGTTAGTTGGGATTATTTTTTTTGTTTCTAAAGTTGTTGGAGTGTCCACACTTGGAAGAAGTGTTGCATGCATAATATTCCAAAGGTTCAATATCAGGTTCGAGTTGAAGCCTTTCTTGTTGAGAGGGAGTGTTGAAAATGGAAACAAGAAATGCTAAAAATAGAAGTGCTAAAAATAGCACTACTATAAACAGCAGTTCAGGTACCAGTGTTGGATTGAGCAACAAGGAATGAAAAATGGAAGTGCTAAAAATAGCATTGTTATTTTTAGCAGTTCGGGATAGATTCCTATTTTAGTTAGTCATTGAACTAAAATAGTGAAGTGAAATTCGAATTTGATATTAGCAGATGTTTGTAACATAATTAATTAATTCATCTTGAGTTAATTAGTTAAAGAAAATCAAACACGAAATCTATGTGGAGACATGCAACCATTTCTCCATTAATTGTGGAAATTATCCATTAGTTAAACAGATAAGGATGAGTTGTAATATTGAGTTGTAATTAGTTGGCTCAGTTAATTGAGTCAAGTCCAGTTAGATTAATTCAAAAAGTTTGTTGAATTAATTGTGAGTTCAGTTAGTAAATGCTTGCATGCATGTAACTGTTGCACTTCAGATAACTAAATATTCTCTCATAAATAACTCATGCATTTCAGTTCAGACAGAGACCCAATTGAGATCAGAGGAGGGATAATGTACTATCAGTTGGATGGATTTTTCCTATAAATGAAACTCATCTATGCAAAAAGATTTATCTCCTTCAGGATTGCACAGTTACTATTGGGCGAAGTGAGCAATGTGAGGTGGGAATTCACATGTGTGGAAACACTGGACCCCAAGAAAAACTGCGCAAGGAAATAGGAGGCTTGGAGTGCAGAGGAGAAGGTTTGTGAGAGGCCTTTGACTATCTATGAGCAGCAAAGGGATTATACTGAGAGCTGGTTGGCTTCCAAGCTAAGGCTTTGTGTAATTCTGTGACTATTTTCCACTTGTATGATAATACAGAGAGTGGGGTTTTAGGTTGAGGCTTTCCCCGAGTTATTTCTTCTGTGTTATGTGTGATTGATTTCTCATTCTCAGATATATGTGTTCTCTTGATCTTGCTCAATTCAATTAAGCTTTCGCAAAGTGTTGTAGAAGTAGATCTTGTATTGTGTTTAAGTATATTGCATAATCTGTTGATCTACAGTGGGAATTTCCACAACAATCTCAATCTAAGTTGCAGCAATCAAAGCACTTCCAATGGATGGGTTTTCTTCAAAAATTCCACTTGGTCATAAGGTATAAGAACGATATCTACAATAAAGTTGTTGATATGACTTCTAGGCCTATTATTACTGCAGATACTTTACTCAAGCATAATTATGTTTTTCATGAAAGTTATATTGAGAAATATGCATTAGACAATGACTTTCAGGATATTTATGCAATCTTGAGTCAAGGTAACCAAGTAGAGGTATTGGATTATCATTTGCATGATAACTTATTGTACCATCTTGGTAATTGTTTTATTCCAAGAGGAGAAAGAGTCAACATCATAAGAGAGGCACATACTTCTCTTATTGTTGGTCATTTTGGTGTAAGTAAGATGATGGCACATACACAGAGGTATTGTTATTGGCCTCGTATGCTTGAAAGTGTGTCACGTTTTATTAAAGGATGTTCATTATGCACAGTCAGTAAGCCTAGCAATAGGAATTTAGGATTGTTCACACCACTTTTGTTTCCTTCGTGACCGTGGGAGAATGTTTCTATGGATTTTGTTGGAGGTCTTCCATTGTCAAAAACAGGTCATGATTATTTGTACGTAGTTGTGGATAGGTTCAACAAAATGTGTATTTTAATGCCATGTAAAAAGAAAATCACAACTGAACAAACTGCTCAGTTATTCTTTCATAATGTATGGGTTCATTTTGGATTTCCCACATTCATCGTCAGTGATCGAGATTCTTGCTTTGTTCGGAATTTTTGGTCAAGCTTGTGGGGATTCATGGACAACAAATCGAAAAAGAGTACAACATTTCATCCAAAAATAGATGGTCAAACAGAGGTGGTGAATAGGGAAATGGTACATCTTCTTTGTGGGTATTGCAACAAGCATCCTAATTTGTGGGATGAACATTTTCACTACATTCAACATCCTTACAACCAGGCCAAGCACTCTTCAACTCAAACATCGCCATTTGAGGCATGTTTTGGATACTTTCCTAAATCTCCTTTGGATTTCATTTTTGGAAAAGATGTTATTATTGATGGTCATAGTGACATAGACAAAGCAAGAAGGTTCATTAAAAAATCCAATTGGTACACCAAAGGGTTCAAGAAAAACTAGAAAAGAGCCAAGGCAAGTACAAAGCAAGGCATGGCAAGCATCGTTTAGATCACAAGTTCCAAGTCGGTGATGAGGTTTGGCTTCACATTAGCACAGAGAGGCTCCAAGGAGAAGGTAAAAAGCTAAAACCTATTAGATAAGGTCCATTCAGAATTCTGGAAAAGATTGGTAATAATGCCTTCAAGTTAGATTTGCCTTCATATATGCAAATTTATGTTGTTGTTAATGTTGAGAACTTAAGGTTGTATGAGCCTCCATTGATTGAAGATAAAGGATAAAATGTCTGAATTCCTTCCGTTAAGGATTTTTCTCCTAAATACCTCTATGAACTATAGCAAAAGACCAATCTTGAGAGAAGAACAGGTCTTCAAATGAGGGAATGTGGATTACCTTTGAGTGGGGCTCAAAGGAACAAATCCTTCAAAAGTCAAATGGATTGAGATTGGAAAGTTGAGGGAACTTTACCCTCACCTATTGGACCACTGAAAGTGATACTTTGGGGTCCAAGGATCAAAATTCAAATTTGTCGGATTCTTGTGGATCCTAAATGACTGTGTAGTTCTCATCATCCTAAATCTGGTGCAACTTGTTTCACACGAAACAGACACCATATTCTCCCAGAATCATGTTTTGTTAGTTTTCCCAAATAGGAAAATTTTTGCAAAATGTGACAGCCCAGTCAATAGTCTGTACTGCTGATGTGGCGCTGACTATGCATGTTTATGTGGTAGTCTCACTGGTCAACAGGCTTCGGTGAGTCACGTTATGGAAAGTGGCACATTTTCATTGGGTGCAATTTAGCAGTTTTTTGATTGGTTAGATTGGTGGCCAACCATGGGCTGACATGTGGCCTAGCCAGAGGCTCAAAGGAACAAATCCTTCAAAAGTCAAATGGATCGAGATTGGAAAGTTGAGGGAACTTTACCCTCACCTATTGGACCACTGAAAGTGATACTTTGGGGTCCAAGGATCAAAATTCAAATTTGTCGGATTCTTGTGGATCCTAAATGACTGTGTAGTTCTCATCATCCTAAATCTGGTGCAACTTGTTTCACACGAAACAGACACCATATTCTCCCAGAATCATGTTTTGTTAATTTTCCCAAATAGGAAAATTTTTGCAAAATGTGACAGCCCAGTCAATAGTCTGTACTGCTGATGTGGCGTTGACTATGCATGTTTATGTGGTAGTCTCACTGGTCAACAGGCTTCGGTGAGTCACGTTATGGAAAGTGGCACATTTTCATTGGGTGCAATTTAGCAGTTTTTTGATTGGTTAGATTGGTGGCCAACCATGGGCTGACATGTGGCCTAGCCAGAGGCCGCCACATGGTAGCCTGGGGGCCACCAAAATTTGGGGTCAAGGTTCGGGTAGCAGCAACAGGGTTCAAACCCATGACCACCAAGGCACAAGTCCAGAACTCCTACCACCACGTGATACCAAAGGTATTAACCATATATGTCTATGGAATTTATTTGAATACAATGTCCGCGCTAATTGGAGCGAGTGGCCAACCCATGGGGGCTAGCCCTTGGGTACGCGCCACCAATACGACCACCAATGAGTGGTGCAGGGGCCCGACTGGTGGGGTTGGGCCATTGGCCTTAGCCTTGGGCATGTGGCCCCCATATGGCCACGAAATTTGAATATAAGGTATTCAAGGTAATTTAATGTGTCCAAAAATTTCACCCAAAAATCGACGAAATTGTCGCCTTATTAGTGCATTTTGTGGTGAATTTGTAGGACAGTGCTGGATTTTGGGGAATTTGCGGTGTGATTAGTAGAAAACGTGGGAAAGCCATAAATTATTCAGGGTTTTACCAAATCAGGAGCAGAAATAGGTTACACAAGCATTTTTGGGCATTCTGCAGCCATTGGAACAGGGTTCAGAGCTTTCTGAGCATTGTAAACTAGTGTATTTACACTTTTGAGCATAGTAGACAGGGTCAAGCCATTTTAAGCTAGACCAAGGAGACTTAGCCCAGGAGGGGTGAACTCCTTCATCATGTGCTACTATGATACTGTTTTTGGTGATGTTCATGTCTGTTATATGTTGTTGTCCAGTCATTTGTTATGCTAATTTGCACATAAACTTTACATAAAAACACTCAAAAACTCATGTTTTAAACTTGCAATTAACCTCATGAATAAGATCTTTTAACATATTCTTAAAACAAATTTAGTAGAGAAAACTAATTATCCCATTCAAATCAATGTGCACATGAAATCTCACTTCACTTAACAATAGAATTATTAAATAAACCTACTATAAAGAAATCTTAAACTTACATTCAAAAATAAAAAGAATTGAGCAATTAAATGAACAAACAAAATCCTATAGGAAACACAGAATAAAATACTAATTGCAAATACAAGAAAACCATAATATCTCAAGGGGGGCCTCCTACGATAAGTAGGTGTCAACAAAATGCCTTCACGAGATGGTTAACCATGCATTAAGTCACAAATTAGAGGAATAAAATAACGTCTTTAATTGGAAAAACATAATTTAAAAATATTATCCAAATCTATGTTTATCATGCCGAGAGGAAAATCTATAAAACTCCTATGCATAACTGTTTCAAAGTATTACATCCTTATGCTAATCGAAAATGACTAAAATTAACATTAAAAGGTAAAATAGCATGATTTCCTCAATATTTTCTATCAGCAAAGAAAATCATGTGGCTAAATATGTGAATTCACTTATTCCTTGCTCGCTTGATTCGCCTTCCTCGGTGGTTGACTTTATCTTTTACCAAGCTGCTATAGTGTCTTCCTTATCGATCCAGGTTATGAAGGTAGGAACAAATCGTTGTACCATCTAATTACCACCTCGCCGTATGCCTTGTTCTTCGTCTAAAGCTTCGCAACCCATCAAACCTTAGACTTAGCTGCAAAATCATATATTAGCTAAAGAATCGTTGTAATTCAATAGCTCAGGTAAATATTGAGTTAAATAATAAAGACAAATGATATTTATGAAATAGAAAATGATTATGTACTTGCTATGCCATAAACCTTGTAAACTTATAGCCAAATTAGAGTTATGAAGGTCAAAAAGGGGAGAATGGAGTATAAGAAGCTTGTCAAAAAGAGGAAATTTTTGGGTTCAACATTCCCCCATATGGAAGACATTGCATCTCCTAATGCAAAATTTCAAAATTTGTGATTCTTTTCTGTCACTGAGCTTCTTTAGATACCTGACCAAGAACATCCAAATTAGCCCTTATTTCTTTATTGATGGTGATTTCCATCCTCGGTTTCTTGATCAAAATTCAGTGTTGCTGCCTCATAATCTTCCTCTTAAGAAATTTGTTTCTAGATGTCAATTTATTATTTTTCTTATACCATAAGACAAGATGTAGCAGTATGTTTTCATTTTGGGTTCTTTGGATTTCATTTTGTGCCTTTAATGTTTCATTCTCCTGCTTCAAATGTCTATTTAATGTTTCCAATTCATAAACTTCTTGTTTGAGGGTGTCTTAAACTTGGAGTTCTCCTTAAATATTACAATCAATTCCTTCATTTTATTCTTGGTTTGATGATGATGTAATAACTTTACCTGTAGCTCTTCATTCCAAAGACTATATAATCATAAATTTCCTACTAGATAGGATCGGTCTCTAGAGTTCTTCTAGCTGGACTGGAAACTGTTGATGGAACTCTCAGTTCCTCTTCTTCTTCTAAATTAAAATTTTTTGGAGATTGTTGAGACTGTTCATGCATTGTTTTGTTGAGCCTTGCACTTCTTCTTATAATTGATGGTGGCTTTTCAGTACTTTGAGGATGCTTTTTAACTTCTTCTTCCTCTACTTCTTCTTTCAATGAACTTTCCCTTTTATTGTTGGTTGTCTTTCTTCTAACATTATTATGTTTAAGAGTTTCTAACACATTTATAAGGGGGGTTTCATCATCAGAGTACTCTCTTATTGTGTTTCTTATGCAGGTGAGTTTTGGTTTGAGGGCCATTTTCTTCTACTCTTCTTGGTCTTACTGCTAGGCTCTTCTTTTTCTACTTCCTTAAAATGATTTCTAATTAAGAAATCTTCCCAATTATCTCCTATGTTTCTCAAATGGGCCTCAATCATGATTTTCACTAAGCCATGATGGTATTGGGCATTATCTATAGATTGTATCTTCCTTTGAATATTACCAGCCATCTTTCTTAAGATATAAAGTAGGAAATATGGTAGGTTAATTTCATTCCCGTAAAGAAAATTCATCATTAACCATGCATGATAAAAGAACATGTTACCAAATATCCCTTCACAAGTTATAAAATTTTGAATGATCAATAGAATATTCCTCCACTTATTCTTTAAAGCTATGAATGGTATTCCCTTTCTAAACAAAGAAGTACCCATACATGGATTCTTAAGGAAAATTTTCCATTCTTTCTATTCAAATTTTGTGTTCTTGAACCAACTCTCTCCGATTCTTTGTAATCTGGTAGCTTATGCTACAAAATACTCTGTCAAAACCATCTTCATGTCCCCAATTTCTACTTCAATGCCATCGTATTCCCTAGTGAAAGACTTTGTCAGCTTTTTCTCGTGCCCATTGAATTTCTCCACAAATGCTAGCCACTAGGCCTGCTGCAACAATTGTCTGACCTGTGGGTATCCTTCAATAACTTAACACCATTTGGATCTGATCTTACAATGAGTCCTATGTTAGAGAATCTTAGCCCATAATTTCTCTTTCGGCAAGGTTAAGGGGTAGAAGAAATTTGAGTATGGGCTGAAACAAAGAAACATAATTTAGGTGAGGGAAGTTTTGGCAATGAAACGAGGCTGAGTGAAATGGTAAATGGAAGTATCATGAAGGAAGTAGAAGGATGAATGGAGAGGAGAGGGTGAATTTCAAACTATATCAAGGTTCATGACCGACTTGGTTGACAAGACATATATATTTCTGTTAAAACCAAAGTTGTGTGAGAGTAATAAGGGTAATCATTATTCATTATGGTAGTACAACGGTTACTCATCATTTATTTCATAACTCAAATATTTTACCTTTATTATATAACTTAATATTTACACACCTTAGATCCTTTGTCTTACTCATTTTGATTTATTTTTTGTAGGTTGTTAGGACGCTCCAGCTTCAATCTTCATTGAATTTGTTTTTTCCATGGTCCTCATTTTCTCTGGTCGCAATATCTCAAGTCAGCTGCAGAACTCTATCAAAGTTGTAGATTATTGACAATTTCGTAGCTGCTTTATTTCTGAACAGAGAAAGGATGGTTAAAAATAAAATGGGACTAGAATAGGGAAAAGAAAATCTAAGCTACTAAGAACTCTTGATTTTCAACTTGGATTTTTTGTATAAACATGCCAACAATGTTGGTTTTCATGTTTATACAATTTTTATTTTTATTTTTTTATTTTTTATTATTATTTTGAAAAATAAAGTAGAAGGCTAAGTTGGAGAGGAAGAATAATCTTCCTTGACCAACTTCAAACCAAGATTGTCTTGCAGATTTCTTATGAATTCCTCCCTTGTTAATGGTTTATGATATATTCGTAATCTATGACCGTTTACAAGGAAGGTTACGTTTTTCTTCATCAGTGGTTCTAATTCTGACTACTCCATTATCAAAGATAGTTTAAATATCATAAGGAACAATCCAATGAGTTTGAAATTTTCCTTGAAAATCTTTAAATTTTGAATAAAAAACCAATGCCCAATCACCAGATTGAAATTTCCTTTCTTTGATAAACTTATCATGCCACTTGGATCTTTTTTATCGGACTATGTTGGTTCTATGAATAGAATCTTGTCGTATCTCATCAAGTTCATTCAATTTCTCCATTCTTTGCACTTGGGCTTCTGATAGATCAAGACCCAACTTGGCTATTGTTTAAAAACTATTTATTTGGAACTCAATAGGAAACATGAATTGTTTTCCATAAACAAGTTCATAAGGAGTGTGTCCTGTTGTATTTCTCCATGTGGTACAATATTCCCATAAAGCTTTTGGAAGCTTTTCTTCCCAATCCCTTCTATGCAGATGCATAGTCTTGGTAAGAATTCCTTCAATTACTTTATTGGTAGATTCAACTTATCCATTGGCTTGTGGATGGTATGAGTTGACTTCATATGTTTGATTTTGTACTCCTCCATTACCTTTTGTACCAACTTGGATGTAAATTGAGTGCTTTGATCTATCACAATTTCCCTTGGGACACCAAAACGAGTGGCAAAATCCTCAAAAAGAAATGAAACTACAACATTTTCACTAGAAAAGAAAATTCTCTAGCTTCTACCCATTTTGTGACATAATATGTACAAACAAGAATGTACCTTTTTTTCCTTGACAGTGGATTGTTTGGACCAACAAAATCCAAAGCTCATTTCTCAAAAGGTTCAATAAGTACCTGAGGTTGTAGAGGAATTTCGTCCGAAGGAACAGGTTTTCCCATTCTTTGACAACTGTCACACCTCTTAACATATTCCTTGGCATCCTTAAAAAGAGAAGGCCAATAATATCCTAGGAGAAGGACTTTATAAGCAATTATTTTATCAGTGAAATGTCCTCCACATGGTTCATCATGACAAGCCTTTAAT
Organism: Pinus taeda; assembly: GCA_000404065.3. Classification (NCBI taxonomy): domain Eukaryota; kingdom Viridiplantae; phylum Streptophyta; class Pinopsida; order Pinales; family Pinaceae; genus Pinus; species Pinus taeda. The sequence continues at coordinate 68,633 of APFE031274752.1, read as the reverse complement.
ATCTCTGGTACTTTATCCTCTCTAACACATCTTTGAATGATTCAGTCAGGTCTTGTCTTGTACAATTCTTCATTTATCCATGAATATGATGCACTAGTTTGAATAACCTTCCTTTTCTCTTGAGGAGATGAGTATGATAGTAACTTCCCTGTAGCCAAATAATTAGCAATATCTGAAAACCTAGGAGATTTAATAGTTACTAAAAAAAGATATTCATTAGGAAAAGTATCTTCTATAGGAACATCACTATTATCATTTGGGATTCTAGATAGAAAATCAGCAACCGTGTTTTGATTTCCAGGTCTATCCAAAATAATAATATTGAATTCTTGTAATAACAATAGAAATCTTGTAATTCTTCCATTAGTAATTCATCTGTTCATTAAATATCTATTTTTTTAATGATCTGTGTGAATGAAGGTTCATGACTAGTGATATATTTTTTGAATTTATTGATGGCATGCACAACATCTAAAAACTCTTTTTCTGTTATAGTGTAATTTAACTCTGCAGGGGTCAGCTTTTTTCTTGTATATAAATGACATAAGGAGTTAAATATTTGTGTCCTAATATAGCTCCTAAAGTTGTATCTGAGGCATCAGTGGAAATGTGAAAAAGGTAGTTTCCAATTTGGTCCTATTAAAATGGGTGCTTCATAAATCTTTTCTTTCAATGTTTTAAAAGCTTTTTGGCAGTCAAAATTCCAAATGAATTCACAATATTTTGTAAGCAATTTGAAAAGTGGAGAGGCAATATTGTAAAGTTTTCTATGAATCTTCTATAATAGCCAGTAAACCAATAAAACTTCTAACATCCCTATGACACGTAGGCACTGATAACTTGGAAATAACTTCTACCTTAGATGCATCCACTTTGATTCCATCTCCTGAAATATGGTGGCCTAAAACGATTCCCTTAGTAAACATCATAAAACATTTTTCATGGCTTAAAGAGAGATTTGATTATTTATACACCTAATCAGAACTTTTTCCAAATTTTTAAGATATCCTTCAAAATAATTTCCATAGACAGTAAAATCATCCATGTAAACTTCCACACAATCATGAATTATGTCAGAAAAATACCTAGAACTTCCCTTTGGAATGTTGCAGGTGCGTTACATAACCCAATAGGAAGTACTCGGTAAGCATAGGTTCCCCATGGACATGTAAAAATTGTTTTATCTTGATCCACTAAAACCATTCAAGGATGAAAATTACTTTTTCCCTGCCAATGTATCCAAGACTTGATCTATAAAAGGAAGTGGAAAATGATCTTTTAAAGTAGCTTTATTCAATTCCCTATAATAAATGCATACTCTCTATTTTAAATTATTTTTAAGAACAATTACCAATGGTGAAACCCACTGGCTATCTGATATTGGATAAATGAAATTCATATTTAACAATTTTTGTAATTCCTCTTTAGCAATTTCCCTTATATTTGGATTCATTCTCCTCTAGGGTTGTCGGATTGGTCTAGAATTTTCTTCAATATAGATATGATGCATAGAAGTGTTAGTATCAATTCCTTTCATATCAGTGTATTCCCATGCATAAGCAGAGGAATGTTCTTGTAACATCTTTATCAATTCTTTGTTTTGAGATTCTTCCAGATTATCATTAATATTCAAAGTTTTCCCTGGAAAATTTTCTATGAAAGAATTGCCAAAAGTTTCCATAGAATGTTAATCCATTTGATGAGATGATAGATATTCCATATTACATTGTTCTTGAGAATTTTGATTTTGTTCACAATATTAGGAAGATTCATAATTTTCCATTAAACTCAAAATTTGATCTTCTTCATCTATTTGTGAAGTGGCAAAAATTGGTCGTATATCAAAGTTTTCATTATCATCATCTATACATGCTCCACTTTCTACTTCTATCATTGTTTTTGCAGGAGGATGTAATGTGAATTTCTTTTTCAAACTTCCATCATAGATAAACATATCACCAAATCTACAACTTCTAAAAGCATCAGCTGTAGCTAACCATGGTCTTCCTAGAATTAATGGATGTCCTCCTAGATTATTATTGGGTGTTAAGATCATAAAATCAACTGGATATTCCCAAGAATCTAAGGATAAAAATACATATTCTAACACACCATCAGGTTTGATAACATATATATTTGTTGATTACAATAATGTAGGTGTACATTGAATATTAGGAAGTTTGAATTGATTCATAGTTTGTTTACTCATGATATTTATGGTTGCTCCTAAATCAATCAATGTATTTGGAATCTCAAGGCCGTTAATGTGTGTTTTCACAATGGTACTTCTTGAATCTAGATATTTTTTAATTGTTGTCTTTCCCATCATGGTATCTACAATTTTTCCAACTAACTGGATTCTTTTAACATTTTTCCTTTTTCTTCTTGGATTTTTAATACTTAACTCCCTGATTGTCTTTGAAAATATTGGTATTTCTTTGATATCTTGTAACAAAGTAATTTTTATACAAACATTCTTCGGTTCATATATCGTATCATAATGAGGCAAAACAATATTTTTTTCTACCCCTTTGTCAATTTTCAATCTTTTAGGAAAAGGTGGATTTTGAATAGAGACTGAAGGTCATTCTATAATGGGAGTTGAGTTTATTAGAATATCATCAGAATCTACATGGGTGGTTTATTTTTTAGAATTTTCATCTTGATGAGAAGATGTCTCTTTCTCAGATAGGTCATCTTTTTCAGACTCCTCGATAACAACGGATGGTGACTTCTTTTCCAATACTCTACCAGATCTTAGTTGGACATTATTTAGATCTAATGGAGTTATCATGTAAGTTTGGAAATTATGTCCTTCCATGTTGTAAACAGGTTTTGAATTTTTATTATTTTGATTTGGAAGTGGTTGAGAAAGCAGTTTATTTGGATTTTGTGGAAATGGTAGTGAAAGTTGTGGGTTTGGATTTTGAGCTTGAGGGGGTTGAACATGCTGAGGAAAATATTGTGGTGAAAAAATAGGGTAAGGTTGTTGAAATTGAGGATATTGAGGGTACTTTCCATAAGGATTTTATCCTTGTGCCCAAGGTTGAGGCCAAGGTTTCTAAGGCATGGGTGCAGTCCAATTACTTCGTGATGGTTGTGCATATGTTTGAGTGTTGAAACCTTGGGTCATATTCGATTCTGGATTTTGCCATGGTCTCTTAGCATTAAAACAAAGTGGTTCTACTTTATTTGGCATTTATTCCTCTTGATAAATAACTTTAATACCCGGTATTAAAGGAAATTCCTTTGTATCGTGATTTTCTGCACATATAACACAGGTTTCCACACTTTTTAAATCAAGAGGGCATTCTCTCAAGGCATGTTTCTTTCTACATTTTGGACAAAATATAGATATAATGCAACATTTTCAACATTTTTCTTGTTTTTTTACTTTAAGGGTATCTATTTTTTCATTAGGACTCGCCAAGATATTTGTTTTAAAGTTATCAAGCAAATTGCCTATTTTAGCCCTATTTATAGTCCCAACCGCAGATTTATTAATCCTAGACATAACAGGATCTCTTGGATTTTTCCTAGTTCTTGCCTTTCCTCTTGAAATGTGTATGAATAACTCACAAATATCTCCAAATGATAACTAATAAATGTCTCCTTTACCCATAAAATTGAGAATATCTATCCACTCATCTCTGATAGATTTTTGTAAGAGATCTTTCAAAGTTTCTTCATCCAGATTATGCATTTTAGCCATTTTCACATTATAAGCAAATATTTCAATGAAATATTCAATATTTTCATCTTCTTTTTGTATCATTTTAGAGACTTAAACTTTAATATTATGAGGCATATAATAATCATTGTATTTTTCTAAGAAAGTGGTTTTCATTTCTTCCCATGTTCTTATAGAATGTACTCTTAAGCCCATAAACCATTTTAATGTTGCATCCTTAAGAGTGGCTAGAAACAATTTCAACTTTTAAGTATCAATAAAGTAGTCATAGGATCTACGCAAGACTTCAAACTCAAAGAGAAATGTTTATACTCATTACTTAATCCATGAAAATTAGGAAGGATGGAGGGTGAGATATTTTTCATTGTGGCTTGGCATCTTCATCAAGGATGGGAAATCAAAAAGGTTCTGGACCTCCTCTACCACATCCTCTTCCTCTTCCTCCACCTCTTCCAACTCCTCTATTTCCTCCTCTTCCACCTCCAATCCTAGGTTGTTCACCACTCACATTATGTAGTTCTCCTTCCCCTTCTCCTGCCATTGTAGATTCCTCCGAACTAAGGTAAGGCTCCAAAATAGGATTTTCTAGTTCCTCCTTAGCTCCTCTGGTTTTTCTATCAACGGAATTTTAAAATAGGTTTCTTCTTCTTCCTCTTCACTAGGCATTTCTAGTTCTTGCCCTAGAAGTTGTTCTCCAATTGAATATAGAAAATTTACTCCTTCAGTTGGGGATGCAGGGTCTTCTTATTCTATTACAACTTCAGTTGAAGAAGTTGGTGAATCTTTTGGTTGGATTTCAGATCTAAGTACCTCAAGAAGTTTATGTCTATTCACAATTGATGGAATATGAGTTTGGGTGGATGGTGTGGCACTACGAGGTTGTGGTGGGGTGAGTAGTGATGTTGGAATCGAACTTCTACCTCTACCTACAAATCTACCTCTAGAATATCTTTCCCTATGAATATCATTTTTACTTTTAATGAAAATAAAAATAAAAAGACTCATATATCCACTTCCCTGGAAACGAAACCAAAATGTTTGTTAATTTATTTCGGGTTAAATTACATACTTGAATTATCAGCCAGGGTTGGTAAATTGTTGAAATGTATGTGCATTGTTTGTGCTAGGAGTCCTTATTACTTAAACAATTCCTAAGTTAATTTGAGATATCGAAATGCATGTGTTTCTCTATAGCTATGTAAGTAAATAGATCACTCATAAAAATAGAATCAATTCTATTTCTCTTGCTTAAAGGAAAGGTCACAATGTTTTTGAAATAAACTTCACACTTGTTAAAAATAAAATTACACACTCACTTTGCTTGAAATAAAATCACACAAACACACTTACTTTAAAATGAAATCACACACACGCTTGATTTAAAATGAAATCACACACAAACCTACTTTATAAAGAAATCACACTTGCTTGAAAATTAAATTACACTTGCTTGAAAATTAAATTACACTTTCTTGAAAATTAAATTTAACAATGTAAATAAATCTACTCTTGACAAAAAGAAAGATTAACTCTGCAAAAGAAAATATGATCTATACAACTGCAATGTAAAGTTATGCTATTGATCTATGTCAACTTATACGTTGTCCATGTGCACAGGAAATTTTGCTTCACTCAACAATAGAATGATTAAGTGAACTTGTTGCAAAGCAATCTTAAACTTACATTCAAAAATCAAAACTTGAGCGATTAAATGAACTAACAAAATCCTACAAGAAACAAAAAATAAAATACTAATTGCAAATAAAATAAAACCTTACTATCTCGAGAGGGCCCTCCTGCAAGAAGTAGGTGTCAAAACAATATCGTCAAAAGATGATTAACCATGCATTAAGTCGCATAGCAGAGGAATAAAATAACGTCTTTATTTGCCAAAAAAAAAGGTTTAAAAACAATATCCAAATATGTCTCACATGCTAAGTGGCAAATTCATAAAATTCCTACGCATAACTGTTTCAGAGCATTATGTCCTTATGCTAATAAAAAATGACTAAAATTAACATTAAAAGATAAAATAGCATGATTTCCTCATGATTTTCTATGAGAAAAGCAAATCATGTAGCTGAATATTTGCATTCATTAATTCCTCGCTCGCTTGATTCACCTTCATCAGTGGTTGACTTTCACTTTAACTGAGATGATATGATGCCTTCCTTATCAATATAGGTTAGGAAGGTAGGAACAAATCATTTTAACGGCTAATTTCCACTTTCCCATATGCCCTTTTCTTTGGCTGAAGCTTCACAACCTATCAAACCTTGGACTTAGTTGCAGAATCATACATCAACTTCAAAATCGTTGTAATTCAGTAGCTCAAGTAAATATTGAGTTAAATAATAAATACAAATGATATTTATGAAATAGAAGATGATTATGTACCTGCTATGCCATAAACCTTGTAAATTGATACCCAAATTAGAGTTATGAAGGTCAAAAAGGGGAGAATGGAGTATAATAAGATTGTCAAAAAGAGGCAATTTTCAGGTTCAACAGGCATCTAATTTCTTATCTTGTCTCTACTAAGATATCCTCTATGGATCTCACCACATAAGGCCCTACCTCCTAGTAATCAGAATCTATGAACCACCCAAAAAATTCAATATCCATAAGCATTAGTGGTGACAGTACTAAATGCCTCAACATTATTGCAAACATATTCCTAACCAACTCCTACCCCCCAAACCCAATATTTACATATCATCATATTAAGAACATCATTCAAACACCATTATATAATACACAAATCAACTCAAGCTAAATAGAAATCACCTGACTCATCAAGTGTATTCCATTGCTCACAAGGAGGTAGGACAATATTAGGATCTCCCTATAAATCCATCTTGGTATATGGACTATGGAACACCACTACTAGTGTCTTCTCCCATTTCTCTAAGAAATTTAAGAGTAAAAATAGTTGATGAAATAGTTATAAAAATCACCTCCACCCATTGATGCATCCTCAAATCTCATAAGCTCCAAAACATACATTTAGGCAAGGCCATAGGGAGAGTGCTCGTTCATAGAAAAAAACACAAGACAGGCCTAAATGAAAAGTCCCTACTACTTTGGACAATGCATCAAATTAATTGTAATGATATTACCTCTCATAAAAAATTCCCAAGAAAATGATTGACCAAAAAGCACCTGGTCAAAAATATGCAGCTAACCCCCTTATGACCCAAAGAAATATTATTGAACTATAAATTCAAACTACCATGGTAGCCATTTCTTGGGTCAGTAGGTCATGAATTGTTGGGATATACAGAGAGCCCTTTTCCCAAACCTTCAGATTTGTATAGTACTACCTAACCAATTGCTCCATTGATGTACTTGTGTCTAATCTTAGATGAGGGTCACCCCCCTCCCCTTGAATTGGGATCCCTAAAAAGAACTAAATAGCAGTTAAGGAACTTAAGTATATTGGCTACCCTTGTAGTACAATTTTTTCCTCTTCAAACGTCCACTACCACACAATCCCGGTCAATAAGCTTTCATTCAGGGAAAATGTAGGTCACTTAAAATATTTGAGCAACCTAAAACTTGTCAGCCTATGACATGTTGCAAGATTTGCATCTACCTTGATAATGAAATTCAGTTTGGGATTTTTGTTTTTATTTTACCCTTTTGTGGTTTGCTACAATAAGGACACATTGGGGCATTTTTACCATTGAAACAGACGGGTTTTTTATGTTTACTTTCTTAACTATGGATTTCTACATTTTGTAAGAGTTGAGTTGCAATATGGATATGTACAAGCGATAAGTATATTTTCATACACACTAATGAAGTGTTTTAGTTTTTTTAGCTATATTTTTTTGTTGAATAATCAATTTTTCTAACATGGTCCTTAAAATGTGCATCAATGCTTTTACTTTTATGTAGAACACCAATATGCATCTTATTTTTTTCTTAAATATAAAAAATGATATTTTATTATTATATAATAATACGATTATCAATGTTCATTTATATATCGACACACACTTATGTATTATATGCTAGATTGCACCAGATTATAGTGGTGAGTGAGGTGCACTAAAGCAAAAACATTTGCAAAATCCTCTAGCCACTTACCTTTACTACAATAGAGAAGTGATAAAAATTTCAAGGAGGTTCTATAAAAAACTCTACTACAAGGTGTTCCCCTTACAGTGAAATTCATAAGATAAATTATTCGACTCAACAACATTTGGGTTCACCATTGGATGGAAGGAGATTTGTGAGTCAAAATGAGTTAATATAAATAGTTGGACACCTAAAAGTGAGCTCATATCAATAGGTGGAAATCTAAAAGTGAGCTCTTATAAATAGATGGACACCTCAATGTGATAAGACATACAAGAGAACACAACAAAGAGTATAATGAATTTTATATTTGTTCCAATTCAGGGTTGGGCACAATGGTACAACTTATACTACATAAGTGACAAGAAGAGTAAAAAAGGGCTTATAGAAGACACGCCTACAAAAGCTTCAAGGGGTTGGATTGTTCAATGTTGTTACCAGTTTGGCATGAGGTTGCCTTGGTTTATTTTTATAAATGAAATTGGTGGTCCAAGTGGATTTTAGTGCCCACCCTCTTATTCCATTGGCTCACAACAATTTTCTATTTTGACAATGTTTTTCTATAAATGTTTAGGTTTTGAAATTACAGAGATTTTTTAAGGCCCTAAATATCATTTTCAGGGAAAATGGGATGACAATAGTCAAAAAATGTACTTCTCGAATAGACCTTTCAAACGGGCTATCGTGCACACCAAACAGATATCATATGTCAAAGTTACGACCCCAGGAAGTTGACGTTCCAAATTACCCCATCGGGGCCCAAAAGCTTTTGGTGCTTCATCTCCTAGGGTTATGTTTTTGGATTTTTATGGTCTTTCATTGTTTATTTATGATAAAAAGGCATTTGAGACTCATTATAACACAATTCAATGAACGCGTGTAACCATCACAACTCTTCTAAGAGATACGCTACCACCAATCCAACTAGCTTGTTTTCATTATGCATTTATATAGTTTGAACATTTTCCATTTATTAATAGAATACAAGTTTCATTGTATCTCTGTGTTTTGGTTATGTCATTTCGTTCCCCTGATAAATTTAGATCAGTGGCATCAGAGCAGTTTTCTCTTTATCTGTTTTTTTGTGCATGTATCGAAAAAGATTGGGGTATAAATAGTTAGGACTTGAACTTATTGAGCCCTTGTAATTCTATCATCACCAACCCCGATGGCCTCCTATGATAAAATAAATGAAAGACAAGATGAGCAAGAGATCCTATTAAAATATTTTCCAAAGAAGTCCTCGAGTGACAAAGAAACAAGATGATTGACAAGTTTCCCAAGATCCTTTGACAAATCCCAATAAGTGACGCATCTTCATGAAGTGGCCACTTTGGAGGCACCACCCCCTTTAAGGTACAATTTATTTTTTATATTCCTATATTTGAATTCTAGATAGATGCATATGATTTAGACAAATGGTTAATATGATGTAAGGGAATTTTTCGTTCCACAATTTTTTTGATAGAGAAAATATTACATTTTCACTGCTTAAGGATGGCAACCCCCCATTTCTAGGACTTGTGGGAAACTTACTACGAGAAAAGGGCCATAGAGAAATCCGCACTATTTTCAGTTGCACCCACATGGAACTTTTTTAGGGATGTTATTAAGGAACAATGCTACCTTGTGGGAAGCTATGAAGACTATTAGAGCACATGGACCACACTATGAAAAGAAAGGGACAAAATAGTGCTAGATTTCACAAATATATTTCATACCTTGTGTACCAAGCTATGCATAAAAGACTCTAAGTGACATATGGTGCTTAAGTAACGTGATTTTCTGTACATATACCTTCAGAAAGAAATGGAGTTCATGTACATCTCCTCCCTTGGCACATATAAAAATAAAGCAAAAACTTAAACAAAAGAAGTGACAGTTAGATCTATGAATACTTCATAGAAAAATCATGGCAAGGGCATCCCCAAATAGTAAAAAAGGACAAATTCAAGGTGGACCACCCCAATACAAACCATTTAATCTGCAAACAAAGAATGGTAATGGGAAGATGAAGAAAGACAAGGGAAAGTGGTGTGAGTTCCACAAGATGCCCACTCATAAGACTAGTGAATGTTGCGCAGGGAAGTATCTAGTGGCCGAGCTAAAAGCCTTAAATTTAAATGTGGGTTCTAACTCTGAAACAAACCTAGACAAGGGGGAATAGATCATTGATGCAAAACTCAATGCCACCATTTCCACCTCCAAAGTCCAACAAAGTGAGGCCAAAGATCTGGAGGAAGGTGAGCACCTCTTTCACTCATAAATGTGGGTGAAGGGTGCTCCATTGTATTCCATTGTTGATAGTAGGAGTAAAAAGAATCTCATCTCAACAGAGGTCATTAAGTTGTTGGGATTGCTGACAATAACACACCTGTTTCCATAAACTATCAGGTGGCTCCACCAAGTACGTTATCTTCGTGTTAGCCAATAGTGTCGCCTACCCTAGAGCATAAATTCTTTCAAGGATGAGGTATTGTGTGTTGTTGCTCCCATTGAATTTTGTGATGCTTTTTTAGGTCAACCATACTTATGGAAGATTCATGTTGTGTATGAATCTAGACCTTGTAGTGTTATTTTCACTTTGGAAAGACAACTATCTAGGATACCAGAGGTAGCCCCTCCTATTGTGATTTCTTTGATTTATGCTAAGTAATGCAGTAAGGTCATCTACCATAGTAGGAAATTGATCTTCCTTAATTCTCTATCAAAATAAGGGGAATATTGTGGCCTCATCCATGGTGCCCACACAGGGATACTCCACACAGTAGAGACAAGTGGATAAGTTCATGGAAGAATACAAAGACATAATCTCCTCACCCATAGGGTACCTTGATATGACCCATGGTGCACCTCTACCAAATGGTGCACTAAAATTGACCTAAAGATCACTCAAATTGGATAAGGGAAAGTGTACTTATGAGAAAAATCCCACATGTGCACATTTGATAAGGTCAATGCTAAAGAAAAGTGGACCACCTTTAAAGTCTATAAATACAAGTTCCCTCTACTTCATTTGGACACAATCATGAGACACTCTTCTATCTTGGTTTTTGGCTCGCACGGGTCTAAAGCTCATCTGCAGAGGATCAGTTTCTCTCTGAGGTGAAATTGTAGAGTCTGAGGCTCGCATCTTTGATTTAGGGTTTAGGCCCAGGCCACATGCACAAAACAAGAATAATTTTACTATAGTCGCATGCAAAGAAACTCATTTGTACGACTAGAGCCTTCCAGTCACACATGCAACCCTTCATGCATACGACCAGGGGTTTATGGTTTCTGCAGTCTAGATCTGACCCCAGCCACTCACATGTTAGGCTTAAGGGAGCAAATGTGAAATATATAGTCACTCGCATGACACCTCATTTGTGTGACTGGGATCTAAAAGATGAAAAATTAGTATGCTGAAGATTTCACTCAGTGACCGTAGGGTTCAGCAGTTGATTGCAAATAGTGTCAGGTCATTACAATCTTTAGAATCAGAGTTTTAAGCATATACATTATTGGGCTCATTTCATGGATATTGTAGTTGTTTTGTTGTTTAGGTGAATAGATGAAGATATGGATCATTGTACTCTCTTTTGCTTAATTATTTGATGACACATCTAAGAAGAAGGATTTGCAAGGGTTTTCCCCATAGTGGGTTTTCCCTAGTCTCCGACCAATCCTGCTGTCTCTATGTCTGAATTTTTTCTTCTATTGTTCCTTTATGTTTCGTTGCATTGATGATGATGATATTGTTCTTTCTACATACTTGCATATGATTATGAATAATGATGTAAATTTGAATAATTTTATGATGTTATGGGGTGAACGTAATGTGTTAATGAAGAAATGTAACTATCAAAGAAAAATGATGGAGACACATTTAATGGAAGCAAGAGAAGACAGAGGAGACCTAAAATAATTCTAGGGTTTGAATATAACCTTAATGAATTTTTGTATTAGTGTTTGATGGATATTATGAGGTTAGTATTTTAGAGAAACCCTGGTTTATGGAAAGGATATGAGATGTCAAATATAACATGGTCAATGTGAATATGCTCAAGCACTTGTGACAAATTTGATGAAGCCCTAGATGGGATACTCTCTAGTAGACCTGTTTGATAAATTTGGTTGAAATATTGAAGGCAACATTGTTATATGGACAATGAACAGTGATGGCTCTTAAAGGTTGGTTCAAGAGGGAGAGTATCACCTCTCATTGAAGATAAGTATCTTTTGACTTATGATGATCCTCTATGTCTTTACTTTTGTTTAGACTTATAGATCTAATTATTGTTTTAATCATTGCGTATCCTTCCTGCATGTATATTTGAGTATTTTGATATTTCTAACCTCCTTGATGAGATGTAATAAGAGGATCCTTCTTGAGGATCATTTGATATGTAGGAAAGAAAATCTAGAGTTGGAAAAGGTAAAGAGGCAATTGATGAAAATATTATTAAGAGCTACAAGTTTCCTGCGTAAAATAAGAAGGTGCACAGGTATCTAAATACTACAAGAAATGCATGGTATATTGTTTCAATGTTATGTTTCAGTTGTAATATGGAATGAAAAGGTAATCCCTATGGTATGGTGAGAAAGTATCCTTCTCAAATGGTTCATGCATGCATATGAAAGTGATTTGGATTCACGGTTTTATGATGAAATGGTGCACTTGGTATTGAACAAGTTCTTGAACATGATGAACTTCTTGATTCTATGACGCTACTGAAGGTTGATATTTGATATAGTGGTATACTTGATGTTTGGTTAACATATATCATTTTGGATACCTTGATTCCATAAATAAGGTTAGTACCTTGATTCTAGTAGATGGTAATTTGGTACTATTAATATTGTTTGTGAAAAGCATAGTAGCCATGACGATAGAAGTGTAACAATAAGATTGATATTCATGATCTTTTGTTTACCATGGTTATGTTTTAATGTGCTCAGTGATTGTGGCATATGGTAAAATCCCTAACTTATTAGATCAAGTTATGTGACAAAGAAGTAATGTTATTATCATGATTCTTGAAGTATGTTCCTATTAGATATTTGACACTAACCCTTGATCAAATATTGATGTCATGATGTAATGATTAAGTACCTAATGTTAACATATATAACCATGATGAATGTGTTTGAATTTATGATCTAACATATCTGTTGATGTATGACAGTATTACAAACAAGTTGATGGCATGAATGAAGATGATTGAATTGGATTCCCATTCATAGAGAGAATCTCTCCATAAGATCTCTTCTCCTATTTCCATTTACATTATATGTATATTATTTAGTGTTTAAGTATGATTGATGGGAATGAATAGATATCTAACATTGTTGATCTGTAGCAAACTTCTTATCTAAGGAGAAATATTTTTTCCTTTCTCTAAGCCTTAGCCACATGGAAGTAGGCTCACAGGAATGACTGTAGCCTCTCAACCACATGGAAGTGAGATCAAGGGTGTGACTGAAGCCTCCCAACCACTTGCAGGGAAGACCTATAGGTGTGACTATTCTTGTTGGACTCAAAAATGAAGTTTTGTGCATTAAATCAGATGTTCACATGAAGGATGTCAGTCCTATAGATGATCTGTGAGCTGGGAAGTATGGATGTTTTCTCTAATATGAATATATACACTAAACTTGTGTTTGCAAGTGATCGGGACATGCATATAGATATTTCATTATGTTTAAAGTTTGTGATACAAGAGTTTGACATGATTTTCTTGATTGATATAGATGAGCGTTGTTTGGAGTTTTGACATGATGCTTGATAATGACTTAGAACTTTGACTTGATGTTGAGATATGCTCTGGACTATAGACCCTCTATGATAGAAAATTTAGGATATTGATGTGATGACTTATGATTTGACTTGAATTTTATATGGGCATAGTGATCTTCAGTGAGTAACATTGGTATCCAATAATGGTTTTGTATTGGCCTCCTTGTTCCTAACACAATGGTTGAAGTATTGACAGTTGTAATTCAGCATGAAGCTATCTCCATGAATGGTTGGAACCTTCATGACTTATCCTTGGTATATGAATTTTCATCTAGTGACTTATATTGTGATCATCAGGATGACTTGATGAAATTTGGATTGATATTTCTTATGACAACTTATTGGAATGATAATAGATGAAGTCATAACTTGATGAGAGCTCTAACTGTCACCTGATCTAAAGAATCTGATACTGTGATATTGTGATGATATTGATATTGGTTATGATCTGACATCTAAACTTTGATAATATAACTTAGTTGATTTGATTGTATCGTATTTTGAGTCTGAGCTTATTGGTTTGGAAAATTATTATGTTTGCAGAGATCACTATATGAAGCAATATCCTCAATCCAGATATGTAAGCATTAACAATTATCTGGTGAAGCCAAGAAGTTGTGTTGATTCAAACCTCTACTTCAAAAATGTTCCAAGGTATGACTTTGATTTTGAATTTGGTTTTATATATATTGTTGGTCTACTCTTGACAGGAAATGGGCCTCTAATGACCTAATTAAGAGGGAGACGACTTCTAAAACTTGAAATACTAAATCATGGCATGATGAATCAATTTCTAAAGTTGGGAAAATAAAATATATATTGTGAAGCTACTGAAGAAGTATTGAAAAGTGGAAATTCAAATCCTTGGAGACTCTGATTGAATTTCAAGAAGTTGTGAAGAGATATTGTTAAACTTGACCTGGAAACCAATAGTTGATTGAAGCAATGATGTTCTGTTTTGAACAACCATCTATATATATACATGATGTTTATATAACCTAAGTCAATTCATGATTGAGCCGCTTCATTCACATTGATTTGTTTCCTAGCATCCTTAAAATTACTTGCATGGGACGATCCTCCTATGATATGTGACCACTTAGATGTACTGATGATGACTAGGATTGTTGTTGATGAGATGAGCACATTTGGATGTTTCCTTAGTATGATATATGTCATGATATCTTGGATGAGAGGTCGATAGCATGACCGAGGATGAGTATGATGTTGCTAACATGACTAGCCATGTGGCAAGATGAAGAATCTCCTCAGAGATCCATCTGTGCAGGACCTGGATATGACATGGATATATTATGATGAAAAAAAGTGGGAACTGATTGAAAGAGAATCCTGCATATAGTTGGGACTAAGATACCTTCATATATTGAGTAAGTGTTTTTGTATGAAACATGCTTAGGCTTGTGGTTGGAACCTCCTATGGTATCCTTTTTTTTGATATATATGATTATTTATGTTTTATTATGATATTTGATTTGATGTCCTATATGAACATGAGACAGTTGTTTTTGAGACATGATGACTACAAGATATGAGCATGATGATATGTTTCTGGTCTATAGAAATTAGGACTTATTGAGAACATTGAGCCAACTCTTCCTCCCCTAACTGAGCTCCTAGGGTGTGGAATTGAGATAGAAGGCTCCTAGGCTTGAGGTAACTCTAGACAATAGAGTATCACCCCTATATGTTACCCATGGGGTTGGAGTAGTAGCTCACCATATATTGGTATTTGCAGATTATACCCCAGTTGGCATCATACCCAAAAGCAGGGCTTGTTGGGATTGTCCCTCCCTGTCTGGAAAACAGATTGAGGAGGCTTGGAGGTATGTGATCCTTACCTCTTGGTAAGTTGGGTATCTCATCCAAGCTCGGATTATGATGTAGGTTTTCTACCACATGACTATTGAGGGTCATTTTTGGGAAGATCAATAGGAAATAGGATGGGTTGAGTAGTAGCTCCCCTACATTGATTATTGCTTGATATGGCATCGTAGTAGTATCTCCCCCATGAGATTCTAAATTGAGTAGTAGCTCCTTGATGTGGTTCCAAGTTGAGATATGTTCCCTGATGATATGATCCAATGATGATGCGGTTCGTGAATCTGACTCCCCACCGATACTCTTAGGTAGTAGCTTGTCGATAGATATTACTGGGTAGTGACCCACTGGCAGAGATTGCGGGTAGTATCCCAATGAATAGAGGCTGGTAGCTTAGGCTCACCTCTGATGAAATTTTTTTCTCCTACATTCGAGAATGTTCAACATATGAGTAGGGATAATCAAGAAATAATAAGGAATGAGCAAGATATTAATTGAGATGACTAGTGATGATATGCGATGATGAGAAACTTGAGACTGGGTAGGATATGATGACATAATGCCATGTAGGCGGGTGGAATTCTCCCTAGTTGAGAGGGAGTGTTAAAAATATGCAACTACGGTCAAATTCCACTTTGGATAGCTCACCTAATAGAGATAATGATTTCATTGAATTCCTCTTTTCAATAGGACCAAAATCGACCTAATGATCACTCAAATTGGATAAGGGAAAGTTTACTTATGAAGAAAAGCCCACATGTCCACATTTGATAAGGTCGGCCCTAAGGCAAAGTGGATGACCTTGGACACAATCATGATACATTCTTCTATCTTGGTTTTTGGCTCGCGCATGTGTAAGGCTTGTCTGCGGAGGATCAAGTTAGCTCTGAGGTGAAATTACAAGGTTTGAGGCTCACATCTTTGATTTAGAGTTTTGGGCCCCAGTCGCAGACACATAAGAAGAAGGATTTGACTATAGTCGCACATAAAGAAGCTCATCAGTGTGACTCGATACTTCCAATCACACAAACAACCATTCATTCATGTGACTAGGGGTTTATGGTTTCCGCAGTCCAGATTTGACCCCAGTCACTCACATGTCAGGCTTAAGGGAAATCTTCGGAAGGTGTCATGCGAGCCAATATAGCTTTCCCAGTCACTCCCTTAAGCTCAATGACTGGTAGGGTTCGACAGTTGACTGCAGACAATGATAGTTCATTATAGTCTTTAGAATCAGAGTTTTGAGCATATACATTGTTGAGTTCATTTCATGGATGTTGTAGTTGTTTTGTTGGTTAGTTGCATAGATGAAGATATGGATCATTATACTCTTTTTTTCTGAATTATTTGATGAAAATATTAGAAGAATAATTTGCAAGGGTTTTCCCCATAGTGGGTTTTTCCTTGGTTGATAAGCCCTATTATTGCAGCAAAGATGCTACAACTCCTAGGGCGTCCAACTTTACTTTATCAACCCGGGGTCTGTACAACCTTGGAGGTGACAATGATATATGCACAATAGATGCAATAGTATATTCTTGTCACTTTTCAACTGGGGTGATAGACCACCAAGGTTTTTCAAACCAATATTCTGTTGACTAGAAGGAGGCTTACTACTGACAGTGAATGTAAAGCTATCTTTAATGAAGAAAGTAAATGCTTTCATATTTCAGGAAAATTAAAGTCCAAAATGGGAAGTGCTATGAAATGACATAGCTAAGAATTAACACACATTAATTGCAAAAGGGACCTAATTAACCTTGCATACTATCATCTAGTTATCTGGACTAAGTAGGCATGGAAATTATCCTAACACTGCTATGACTAATGTATGCATGCACTGGCTAAATACTGCAGGAAAGAGTCTTTTGATTTTCCATTTAGAAATGTAAATTCTAAGTTAAACAAACTGATCTTTTCCAAGGGAGAAAGGCATGGAAAAGCTGGTAAAAAATGGCATTGAGGGGTATGGAAGTCAACTTTAGGGCCTATACTAGGCTCAAATAATCATTTCTACCCAAAACAGTCCAAAACAGGTTGCTACAGGATTTCCTGTAGTTACTACAAGATGTCCTAGTTACTACGGGATATCTTGGTTTACTACAGGAAACTTTTTTAAGGCTATAGGAAGATAGGAAAGGTGAAATTAAGTGTTGGGAAGATGTATGATGGTGGAATGAGGTATGGGGGAGGTGCACACTACCCAAGGATCAGCCCAACTCTGCAGGATGGTTGGATTTGCTCAAGGTGGTTGTTCACAGTGGCTACAAAATAGAAATCTAAATTAGTGGTTGGTAGGCTTTGGTAGTAGGTGGAGGAGACTTAGATGAGGCTGGTGGAATGTGTTTCTCCCTGCAAATCAACAACTCCTACAACAACACATATTAGTTTCTTCATTCATGCACAAATTTATGTAAATATGGAAAAGATGAGTTGAATTTGAGAAAATTGTTTTATTGATGGCTAATGACTAAATCTATGAAATGAAATAAGTATATACTACAGCTAACTCAAGAAAACAAAATGGAAATTTGATGTGCTTCTAAGAAATTATGAATAATGATCAACTCAACAAGAGATCCTAAGCTATGCAATGATCAACAGATAAATCTATTTTTGGGGATGTGAGAGTGAGGCCCTCAAACCATGATCCCATGAGGGAGATGAGGAAGACGCCACTACCACAAGATTTTCTAAAGTATTTTCTTCCACTACTGTACCATTGATCTACTTCTTCAATTAATGGAACCAAAACTAAACAATCATTCAAATACTTGTAAATTAACAAAGCATAAATAACTTCAACGGCTAACTATGATTCTAATCTAAGAATACATGTACAAGAAGAGGAACATATGCTACTAGGGTTGGGCCCTAACCCAATACCTTTATCCCTCTAATTCAACTCAGTGTTGGATCAAGGAAAACCTTTTCATTATCACCAAAATGTCAAAAATAACATAAGAATAACAGTCACAATATCTTAGCTCGAAATTTCCTCTTGGCTACAATAAAAAGTCGCATCCTAATGAGGCCCTTGTCCTTCTTATTTATACAATTTGAAGCTACCAACAGCTTCCTAAAAATTAGGGAGGCTTGGCTCCCAAACTCGAGATTGACTTGTCTTCAACTATCACTAGCTTGGCTGCTAATTAACTTGGTTGGCTTGGTTGCTTGTAACTCCGAGATGATGAGATCTGGTGAAGGAATCTTTGAATGATTGAGGAGATAAGGAGGGAGACCAAATATCATAAAATTCCTCTTTCTTGTCCACTTCGAGTTCCTGCACTTGAATTAGCCCAAAAAATTCTCCAAATTCTACAATTAATGCACATTAGGCCACATGACAAAACATCTCACCTTTACTCTTCTCACTAAGTGAAATATAATAAAATATGTAAATAAATGTGAGAAAAGTTGATTTTAATAAGGTGGAGAGTGGCATTAAGACCCATATAATTTACCTATTGTTGAGACTCATCATCACCCCACTACTGAAATTGTTTCTCATCCTCTGAGCAACTTAGTTTATGTCCACATCTTTCATAGATCTTGTGGCCTCTCTGACATCCCAGGCCTCTTTTGATGGAGTTTCCTCTTGAGGATAGAACCCTACATGTTTCTCTATTTCTTCCCACTGATTTATTTCCTCTTCCTCCTTTCTACCTTTTATCATACCCAACAGCAAGGGTGGACTTAGCTTCAAACCAATCCAATTGAATTTTAGTCTCTGCATGGAATTCTTATACAGTGTGGTCCTTTCCAGTGCATTACTCAATCTCTTAGGGGAATGGTACTAATCTATGATCCTTAGACTATATGGTAGGTTACTCCATCTCTTCTAGTATGCTTGTTGGCTTTCATTTCCCAACAACCTCAAGGTGTCTTCAAAGTGGGTGATGGCATATTCCTGTGTAGCTAGGTATCTTGGTGTAAGTTGGGCATCATTGGAGATGATGTTGTGGGTGCTAATGACATCCATTGAATTCATTTGTTCCGCTATGATGTAAAGGGGCCCCCCTTCCTCCGTTTTCAATATTCTCTTCACCTCCTTAGCCCTTAGCCTCCTCATGACTCATCCATGATGCAAGGGAAATTAGTTGTAAATCCCCCAACTTTGCATTGGGGTCCCACACATTCAAATCTATTAAGGCCAAGTTGTGTAGGTAAAATTCAGATATCTTTGCCTTATCTTCCAGGGTGATTTTGTCACATAGTTCAATGAACTACCTATAGTCTTGGAAATACACCATTCCCTGTTGTGCTAGCGTCTTGATCTGAAATTGTAGACATTGATATTTGAGGTATATTGCATATGATTTTGATGGAATCCTTCACTAAAGTGCCTCCATGGAGAGGCTTACCATTGTGGCAAATTGGCTCTCTTTTTCCTACAACTACCCCCTTAGCCATGTGTTTTCTTCCTGTAGTTGATATCTCATAATTTTTTCCTTGTCTCTTATCTCACTCAACTTATTACCCATATCTAGGAGTTTCTCTTCCATATGGCCCACATATTCTACCTTCTTTGACTTGGAAATTTGCATCCAGCGATGTGTCCTTCCTCTCTCCTTTTCAAGCTTAATGAAGAGAGTGATGGAAAATATATGTGGTATTACTCTGCCTCCCTCAATGAATTTGTAATAAGATCTCAGATTGGCCTATGGGATAGGGTCCTACAACCCTTGGAACTCCCCCTCAAATGTCTTTGGAGAAGTTTCCCCCTCCTATCCTTGTGTTGTTGCTTCCTTGCCTTCTCTCTATCCCTATTGTCCTTCATGTAGTTTTTTTTGTGTTTCCTATATGACTGACATAGTTTCCTATAGGATTGTTTGAGGATCCTGTAGAACAATTTTTCCTCTCTATAATGGGGTCACGGGTGCCTTGTCTTTCTTTACTGATGTTGAACTGGTGACAATTTTCCTAACATAAGTGATGGGAGACTTCAAGGTAGCTTTTTTGGATGTACCCTTTTCATCTTTCATTTCCAGGGAAACTAGATTTTCTTTCTCTTTTGGTGACTCGACAATTATTATTGGAGTCCTAGTGAGTGTTTTTAGTTTCCCTTGATTGATCCTAATGCTCCTCCTTGTCTTGAAATAGAGGGGATTTTTCCTCTGTCTTTTCCCTTTTGACTTGACAAGTGTGCTTAGGGCAATCAAGGCAGTAACAGCCTCCTTCACAATGGGTTCAGGGGAAAACCTTAGAGATTCCTCCCCATCCTTGGTATGTTCCTCAAGTCTTTCTTCTTCCTTCCGCTCTTCCTCTTCACTTTTCTCTTCTTCTCCTTCTTTTCATACTTCCTCCTCTGTTTTATCTGTTTCTGCCTCCTCTTCTTCCTCTGGTTCTTCCTCTTCTTCTTCAGGTTCTTCTTCATATTCTTATGCTTCCTCTTCACTGCTAGAGGTTGGGTCCCTATCATATTCAAGGGACCATTTAATACGGATTATTATATGGCCCAAGGCATCCTCTATAATTAGCTTAATAAGTCCATGGTGTGCCAATTGCTAATGTTTCCCCTCTTGGACCTTTAGGCTCATGTCTATTATTAATTACAGCAAAAAGTAGGGTGTAATAAGTTTTTAGTCAATGGGTATCTCATCTCCAAATCTCAACTCATGGAGGAGTCTAAATGGATAGCCATGGATTATAATGAGCCTCCCTTCACAAGAAATATATTTTTTAATGTGATAGCTCACCTCATTCCAAGGATAAGAAAGGCTCTCCCTTCTAATCCCATTTTTTTCCTTAATTGGCTCTTCATATTTTAAGAAAAAAAATGTCTTAGCAAAAGAGTTTGTAGCCTTATCCTCCTTTCTCCATTGCATCCCTTGAGGAAGTGTAGTGATTGTGCTAATTACCTTAGGAGTAATTGTAATTGACAGTCCTTTTACCACAATAGTAGCACTGGTTCTTGCCTGAGGGTTGAGTGCCATGGAAAATTCTTGAGCTACAACATCATCATACCCTATGATCATCTCAAAGAATCCCAACCAGTTATGCCTTCTAAATATTTCTACCACAAGGGGATGGAGGTGTATCCTGGATGTCTCTATGGGTTCCCTTTTGTTGAATCCTCCTGTCATTTTTCCTCTCTGGTTAGCTTACTATAGGGAGTTTGGTAAGCTATACTTGGTGTTGTTCAGGGTGACTGATAGCTTAGAGTTTATAGAATATTTCGGCAATTTTTTTATTTTATCCCAACATAAATTTCTTTAACCTCACAAAACTTTGTCTAAACCCCAGGCCCACTGTAGAAACTTAGAAAACTCAAATTTGTTTCTCCTTCCTTGTTCTAGCTATCAATTCAAAACACGGGATATATGGGCCACCTACCTTTCATTGTGATGCTTTGGATGAGGATAATTGATGAACAAATGGACCCTAGGCACCCCCTTTGCAGAGTTCTATGTGAATTTCTAATGCTTCCCGCAACTCTCTACGTTTCTTGTAGTTATTCTTGTAGTTTTGTTTCCTGGAGGGTAGCTAAAATAGGTTTCTTCCCTGATGGCTCTCCAAGGTGGTCTCGGTGTTCTCTGATCTAGAAATGAAAAAATGGTGCATGAGAGTTTTGAATGTTTTCTATTTATGATCGATTCCTTGGAGCGTTGTATTGGCTGGCAATGTACGAGATTTCCTCTTTGGGACCGTTGGCCCACCATTGGTCATCATGTAGCCTCCCCTCATAATCATCACCCACTCTCACACAACTTAACTGACCATCTTTTCGACTATTTCCCCTTGATTTGAAATTGTAACGTGGCATGCTAACTTGGAGTTCACTTTTTGTTTTTGAACTGAGGGTGGCCAAGTTAATTGACCACCTCTAGCTTATAACATCGAACTTTTTCATATTCCTACATTTTTATCATATCGTACTTAGGGGAGATTTTGGATGAGGTGCCATACCTGTGTCTTCCTTCGCTTGGTTGATGCATGATGGAGGGTGACTTTGTTGTGCTTCTTTTTTTTTAGGTAAGTGCTTTTCCTTGGTCATTTTTCTATTGATTTCTTCCTGTTGATGTAGTTGTCTCCTTTTGTGTTGTGTGCAGGTGCTTGGTCTCTGTTGTTGTTGCTGAGCTCTAGATAGGAGTCATAATGTCTACAGGGATGCTATATCTCTTGACTTTCATGGATGGTGAAGGAGAATGCATGGAGAAATTTTTGTTGTTATAACAGAGGTTGCTACAGGGTTTCCTGTAGTTACTACAAGAAACCTTGTAGTTTCCTTTCTTCATAAAAAAAAAAAAAAAAAAA
>APFE031274752.1:20160-45873 GCA_000404065.3 Pinus taeda | reverse complement strand
TCACTTGCAGGAGGGATGTGTTTTGATGTAGAAGTGGAATGATGGTAATGAATTAGATGGAGTGATAGGTGAGTGAGGCCAATGATGGCATGTCCCTTGGACTCCTTTTTTTTGTATTTTTTTTCATTTTTTTGAGTGGATTTTTACAAACACAGAGGTTGGTATGTTCATGAGCTGGTGTTGGGTGAGAGGTGGTGAGGTGTATGATCATTTTTTCAACCTAGAATAGGATTGCATCCTTATTTTCCAAATGAGAATCCATTCATGTAGTGTTTCAAGACATCTTGTGGCACTACAAGATCTTCCTGTAGAAGCTAGAAAGATGCATAAAATTAGTTTTTGATGCCTGTAAGTGAGGATGGATGATGGAGACATGGTAGGCATGGACTATTTGAAGTGAATGGAGGAAGAACTGGTGTGATTCTTGGCTTGTTGTCTCTTGAACTCTGAGTTCTTTGTTGTCTTTAAAAACCTGCAAAAATCACAGAATTTTATTAGTGGGCAGGTTTGAGGTCCCTGCCATGGCACTTTGTTTTCTTTTTCTCTTTTTCTCTCATTTTTTTTAAAGACACACATATCACCTCCAAGGATGTTTTCAAACTATTTTCCTGCCCTAGGTGCCTCAACGGAGGTTTTCACCTAGGGATATTTTTATTTTCCTTTTTTTCACTTAGGGGTTGCCTCAAGGAGGTTTTCAACCCAAAAGTTGGCCTCAGGTACCTCATAAAGGTTTTCACCTAGATCCCCTATTTTTTTTTTCAAGAGTAAAAATAGTGTTCAAGAATTTGGTGAGCTGAAATTTGATACGCTTCCAAGAACATTCACTTCCTTACTAATGGTACTGATGAACTCCTCCCTTGAAAAAGGTATTTTATAGGCTTTCAATCTGTATCCATTGACAAGCAAGGGGATACCTTCTTCATCAATGTTCTTGACTTGAACAATCCCATTTTCATGGCACTTTTCTATTAGATATGGGCCCAACCACCTAGTCATCAATTTTCCTTTGAAGTCCTTGAACCTAGAGTCATATAGCAGAGCACAATCACCTTCTTGAAAAACCTTGTTCTTGATGTTTTTGTCATTCCAAACCTTTCTTTGTACTTGAACAACTTCAGTGTGTAGGAGGGCCTGCATCCTGAATTCATCCAAACCATTGAGCTGGAGTAACCTCTCTTGTTGTGCCTTTGCAACATCCAAATCCAATTTTGTTTTCATTCTCAAGTGTTGTACTCAAACTCAATGGAGAGCAGAGACTTCTTTTAATATACCAAGTCATAAGGGGTGAAGCAAGTGGTTGTCTTCCTAGTTGTATTATAGGCCCAAGTGGCCTCCACTAGCCTGTTAACCCAATCTTTCCTGGTGCTTCTCACAACCTTGGTGAAGATGCCTTCCAATGCTCTGTTAGTAACCTATACTTGTCCATTGGCCTGAGGATGATAATCAGTTGACTTCTTGTGTTTGATCTTATGTTTCCTCAACAAATTTTCAATCAGGTGTGATGTGAATTGAGCTCGCTTATGAATGACTACACTAGTACAAAATGGCTAATTAGTTACTAAAAAAAGGACTAAAATTTGCATATAAACGACCATTTTTTAGTCGGTGACCAGTAGTAGCTAATTTACAGTATCTTATAACATGACCAACTTTTAGTCATTTGTAACATAGTCATAGTCATTAGTTTGTTGTCTCAATTTTATCGTCTAGTAGTATATTTAGTCATTAATTTGGTCATTTATTTAGTCATTTATTTAGTCATTAATTGTCACAATTAATGACCAAATTTACAACAAAATCTATTACTATATGATCATCCAAGAAAACCAATTAATTACCAAAGAAATATGACCAAAATGTTGGTCGTGTTATAAGATATTGTAAATTAGCTACTAATAGTCATATATATGCAAATTTTATTCATCGTTTGAAACCAATTAATGACCAAAAAAATATGACTAATTTTTTGTCGTGTTATAAGATATTGTAAATTAGCTACTAATAGTCGTATATATGCAAAATTTAGTCGTCATTTGTAATCACAAATTTATCATTTATAGTATTCATTTATCTTTTTTGGTAATTTCATATTCATTATATAAATGACTAATTTAGTAGTTTATATTCATTTCATTTACTTTCATTATTTATTCGTATATTCATTTTATTTGTGTTCATCATTTAATCAATCAATATGAACTATTAACTTAGTAGTTTTAAATTGATTTTATGTGTTTATTATTTGTCAACATTAATTAATTAGTGTGATTTTGTGACTAATTTAAACAAATGTCATACAATGCACAAGTTCATCTAATGTGAAAACACAAAGTCACATATGTTTATTACAATACTAAATAATATCAAATACAACTATAAATCATTTCAACCACGTAAATTATATTATATAAAGTTTCAAGTATTACAATACTAGTTTTGAACTTAGTATTGGTTGGACTACAATTATCACATGAAATAGTGTTTCATAACTTCAAATCATTATCATTATTTTGTCAAGGCATTGTACGTGAATTCACCAACTCTAAATTAGACATGGCCATTACTCTGTATGTGTGTGTCTCATGCGAGATATTGGCTTTAAGGGCATCACTAGACTTGTTCTCTTCTCTCTCATTCTTCTTTTTTCACTCTAGTGTTATTGTTCTCTTTCTTCAATTCCTGCTTCTTACCATCAATATTGAGTTCATCTTCTGAAAATGAAAGAAGATACAATGCAGAGTATAATACGTCAAAGACGATGAACATTAGAATATAAACTAAAGTAGACTATAAAGGATTTATACGACAGATACCTCAACATCAACAATTTCAATGCCATTTTTCCCTAGAAAAGTAAGAAACTCAAACAAATTTTCTTCAGTTGGGCAATACTTTTTAGTTGGGCGATAATAGCCATAATGTGGCTAGATGACATATATAAACAAAGTAAATAAAATGTTACCATAGAAAATAACACCTTAGAAACTTAGTATTCAACCTTCAATAAAATATTAGGCACAATCATACCAACTAAGTTACATGCTAATAATATCAGACAGTAGATAACTTGTGAAAACAAATGGAAAAGAAAAAATGATGAGTGTAAAAAAACTCCTTATTTCTTCTCCTAAAAGAGTCATGTTCCTTAAATTTGGAGATGCTTTGGCCCACGGTAAAAGTTCTTGGCTATTATGACCTACATTTTTAGGATCATGAGATTGATCCAACATCATATTGGATTGTAGAGACAAAATGATTCAACTTTCCAAGATGAGTACCTCACTTGGTTGAATGAAGGTGCTAGCAGTGAGCAGTGTAAAAAACTTAGGGAAGCAGAACACTAAGGCCCAAGAAAATATATCACCAGGGTGCACTTAAAGAAAAACTTTCAATCCCACAATGGCCTTTGGTAGTACATTTCATTGGATGGATATCACACTTTGAGATATTATTGTCTAATACAATGAGAATTGTACATATATTGTCACAATCCCCCTCACAGTCAGACCTTATAATTGTGTCCTATAATATTAATCATATTATACTATTTAATTATAAAATTATGAATATCAGATAATTATTAGTTTGAATAATTAGTCTGAAATTATGTTTTGAGTATTTATGTATACATGAAAATATTATTAAAAAATGTACTTTTGTGACTAGTTAATTTTGAGTGAATCTAAATACTCAAGAAATTATGGTGCCCCTGTGTTTCTCCAATGGTTATCCGCTCATTCTATCAATTTCTCCCATGTCATCTACTTCTTTTGGTGAAGTCGTCTTTGATGATTTCCAATTCCAATGCAATGGACATTTATCCTGGATGTTTTTTTGAGCCAAAGAGAAGCTCCACAAGTAACAACCAATAAGTAGCCTCAAATATATTATTGGGGACCAAAATGTAGTAATTATATGACAAGCCAAGAAACACCGCACATTAATCATCTTCCCTTTAATATTGATTAATATTTTTTTTGCATGATCATGTAATACTAGAGTGTCAAGTAGGGATATTTAAAGTTAGTCATCCATCAATATCACCTTTGAGAGTGCTTAATAGTTAATACTTCCTACTATACAAGAAGTAAATTACCAACTTCAAGGATAGCACTATAAACACGACAAAAATGAAATTAAAAGAAATGTTAGGAAGTCAAATGTGACTAATATTGAGTCAAGAAAATACCAAGCTCTTCACATTAGGAAGCCATTCTTAGGCATTAAAACAAAAAATACTTCTATTGCATCATTTTCACCTTTTCTTTAATTTCCTTAATTGAGAACACAACTTTCATAAAAAAATTCATTGAAAAATGTCTCAAAATCCTAACAAATGCCGGAGTGTTTGTCGTATCAAATAAATAGAAAGGAAATCATTCGATATGCTTTTAACTTGTGGAAGATATTGAATAATATGAAGCTTTCTCATCCCTTGGTCCTAATCAAATTGTAATCTGTGGGTTCCAATCAAGTAATCACTTTCCCTCCAAGATAGTTAAGGGATCACTTTGGAGAAGGGCTTCTAGAAGCACTGGGATAGTAGAAAGGGAATTAACTAGGAGGAAAATGAAGCAATTTAGTGGGTGCTCCAAAATATTTGAAGGTAACTGAAAACAATTATATACTCCCTCCACATACTTTAAAACAGAATTCCTCCAACTGCATCCCATTTATTTTCCACCTTTCTGTAGTTTATAATTCTTTGAGCAATAATAGCGCATTCATAAATATTCTCATGAAGGAGGACTCTTCATAATCCTAATAATTTGGGCTCTATAAAATCAACAACTTAATGTAGAGAAGAAATCTTACATGGTAGATTCCAGTGATTGAAATGACAACTTTATTCTTAGTCTCATAACAAAAAAAACAAATTCAACCCTAACTAGTTGGGATCTAGCAAATCAAG
The DNA here is from genome assembly GCA_000404065.3 of Pinus taeda. Taxonomy (NCBI): domain Eukaryota; kingdom Viridiplantae; phylum Streptophyta; class Pinopsida; order Pinales; family Pinaceae; genus Pinus; species Pinus taeda. Next base: position 40,961 of record APFE031274752.1, on the reverse strand, counting down.
AATTTCATGTAGTAAAGAAAACTTACATGGTAGATCCCAATTATCTACAATGAAAACTTTATTCTTGACCTTATTACAACATAGATAAATTCAAGAGTACATACATATTTCCTTATCTCAGACAAACTTTGAACACATTTTGAGATTTCATAGAAAATATAATGATATGATTTACCTGAAGGACGTGAGAAAGCTATCTACATCTACCACCCGACATTGGACAATAGGGTTATTGAGACACCATATCATGGTATTAGAATCATGTATATAGATAATGCTATAGAGAGACCTTGCAACACCTATTCAACACTACCTTCAAGCTTCAAACTCATCAATTGATTTACTTCATTAGCAAATTCTAGTGAGATCTCATTAAATACAACCTGACAAAAGCCATTTATGATAGTTGTCATTGCCTTCTCTAGATCTATCCCCATCTGGATATAGAATAACTGATCTTCCTCAATTTTTGAGGTACTTGCTTCATGTTCAACATGGGTTGTTGGTTTATTCACCTGGAAAAAGTTGCAAACATTAGATGCATAATGGAAACAAGCATGCAATTCAAGATTGCTCCTAAAGTCTCTTGCATGAATATAAAACACCATCTAGTTAAAACATGATATATGTTAGTAACATAAACCTACCCAAGGTCCCACTTAAGAATTCAAAATGTTGCAAATAGGAGATGTCTTAAACAATATCGACTATTTAATTGCATAATCACAATAAACTAGACAAACCTTCAAAATGTTGAAAAGTGTGAAAAAAAAAGGAGTTGAAATATTATAGTTACGTCAGGGTAGATATAGCTACCTGAATTGTAACTTCTATATAACATTCGAAATAACTTTTTTCAATCATCTAAGAGACTAACCTTTTTTTATCTTGGGTTAATAGCTTAATACTCCATCAAAAATAGCAATAGTTCTGAATTGGTTCTATTCACCAACCAAGGGGAAAATTTAAACCATCTTGAAAATCTGACTCATTTCCCTTCCATATTTATGATATTTTATTTGTGTGCAGATATAAGCTACATGTAAAGTAACTTCTACATATTTGACAATTTTAAATGTAAAAAATTACCCTACATATTTGACAATTATAAATGTAAAAAATTACCGACACTGAAGTTATACGATTAACATACGCACAATAAGATATAATATGCATCAACTGTAAGTAATATGAACACTAAAGTTATACGATTAACATACACACAATAAGATATAATATGCATCAACTGTAAGTAATATGAAGTTCGCATGCTATATTAAGACGAACTTTTTCTCATCTAAGTTATGTGTAATGTAAATTCTGCATATTTGACAATTCCAAATGTAAAAAATTACCTACACATATTTGACAATTTTAAATGTAAAAAATTACCCACACTGAAGTTATATGATTAACATATGCACAATAAGATACAATATGCATCAACTCTAAGTAATATGAAGTTTACATGTTATATTAAAACAAATTTCTTCTATAAGATATAATATGCATCAGTTGTAAGTAATATGAAGTTTACATGTTATATTAAGACAAATGTTTTCTCATTTAAGCTGCGTGTAATGTAACTTCTACATATTTTACAATTTTAAATGTAAACAATTACCTAGACTGAAGTTGTACAATTAACATATGCACAATAAGATACAACAACATCAGGTGTAAGTAATATGAACTTTACATGTTATATTAAGATAAAAAATCTCGTCTAAGCTACATGTAAAGTAACTTCTACATATTTGACAATTTTAAATGTAAACAATTATCCAAACTGAAGTTATGCGATTAACGTATGTATAGGAACCTGAAACCTTAACCAAAGCACTTACCATAACTCCACATATTTTCACCTGTTTAATCCACCTCCATTCAAATCAAGCCGAGTGCCCACTGCTTTTGGTTGATTCCACCAACTTTTATAAAGGCACAGAGTTAACCATAGATCTGCGACTACAAAAGTGTGATCTATCAAAATGGGAATATTCACGCTAACTGAGACCCATCTCTCCGCACATAATTTTTTCAAGCCCACTACAACAAGAAAATTTCAAAACGGTGATAGATTTGAGGTTTTGAGCGAGAGATCCAGCATAGGGAGGAAGCCTCCAAGAAAGGAATTCACCAAAAGTGTGATCTATCAAAATGGGAATATTCACGCTAACTGAGACCCATCTCTCCACACATAAATTTTTCAAGTCCACTACAACAAGAAAATTTCAAAACGGTGATAGATTTGAGGTTTTGAGCAAGGGATCCAGCGTAGGGAGAAAGGAATTCACCGAAGTCCGATCTAGACTGCCTTTATACCACCATTATATCCACATAGTCCGGACTTTAGTGGCCTTCCACCAATTACCACATTATTGGAAGTCCCACCCCTACAGATCTATCTCTAGATATCCACATAGTCTGGACTTTAGTAGCCTTCCACAAATTACCCTATTATTGGAAAGTTGTTCGTAGTTCCGAAAATTTGTGAACATTTGAACCCTTCTGAGATACTCCCTACCCAGATCAAAGATAGTCGTAACTTGTGAACATTTTATTTGAACCCAATGCTAAACTTGAAATGAAAAAGAAATGAAATATTTATTTGGCATTTCCACGTAGATATCAACAAGGTAGAGAAAAATGCAGTGCTAAAATGTGATGTTGTAACTTGTGAACATTTTATTTGAACCTAGCACTAAACTTGAAATGAAGAGGAAAAGAAATATTTATAATGGAAAAATAAAATAAATATTATATAGATAAAATAAAAAGATTGAAATTGTAATTGGTTTAAATGATTTATTTTTATTAGAAATCTTTTACTTTTGTGTTAGAGGCTAAATTAAAAAGAATAAGAAGTTAAAAGTGATAATGGGGATGAGTGTAAACATTTAAATATTGGCTCAATTAATAATAAAAAATTAAATTAATAAAAATAATAAAACTCAGTTTGTTATATTTTGATTTTGTTATTAACTTGTGAATAGGCTTTGTTACAATACCATGGGCCAATACCATGTCTTATCAATACAACAAGCCCAAAAAACATAACTTAATTCACAACCAAAATATTTTATAATAATATGACAAGACTCTTATTCATGGATATTCTACAATACCATGGATTACCAATACCACATGCCTGAAAAACATAAATTATTTCACAATCAAAATATTTTATAACAATATGGCAAGATTCTTAACCATGGATATTCACCCCCACTTTTCCATTAATATTATGAGCTTGTGAATAGGCTTTGTTACAATGTCATAGCTTATCAATGCCACATGCCCAAAAATCATAACGTTTTTACAATCAAAATATTTTATAACAATATGACAAGATTTTTAATCATGGATATTCACCCTCACTTTACCGTGGATATTAACTTGTAAATAGGCTATGTTACAATAGCATGATTTATCAATACCACATGCCAAAAAACCATAACTTATTTCATAGTTAAAAGGAAAATGTTACAATTTGAGATATGTCTAAGCCCTCTATCCTCACTACTCCTAAACATATTCCCATAGAAATTAAATTAAGGTTTTAATAAAATTAAGCTAATATGGATTTATACTCATCAATATGGCAAGATTCTTAACCATGGATATTCACCCCCACTTTTCCATTGATATTATGAGCTTGTGAATAGGCTTTGTTACAATGTCATAGCTTATCAATGCCACATGTCCAAAAATCATAACTTTTTTTACAATCAAAATATTTTATAACAATATGACAAGATTGTTAACCATGGATATTCACCCTCACTTTACCATGGATATTAACTTGTAAATAGGCTATGTTACAATACCATGGGTTATCAATACCACATGCCAAAAAACCATAACTTATTTCATAGTGAAAATATTTTATTTTAATTTTTTTTATAACAATTTTTTAATTGAATCTAAAAGGGAAAATGTTACAATTTGAGATATATCTAAGCTCTCTATCCTCACTGCTACTAAACATATTCCCATAGAAATTAAATTAAGGTTTTAATAAAATTAAGCTAATATGGATCTATACTATTAAAGAACCATATAGATCCATCTTAGCTAAAGATATATAAAGAACCAACATAGATCCAACTTATCTAAGGATCTAAGGGATGAGAGAAAGCAAAGTGAATAGCAATAATAGATTAAATATAGTGCGCGATTTTTTTAAGTTTTTCATTATGTTATTTTCTTAGACATGATTGATCCAAAATATAGGTTTAATAGTTTACAACCAATTAAGTTTTTTTAATTTAGATAATTTCTTAAACACAATACAATGTGATCAAATTTAAGAGAGAGTTGGGTGCTGGGGGGAGGAGGAGAGAGGGAGGCAGATAGTGAAAGAGTTGGAGTACATAGAGAGAGAGAGAGAGAGAGAGTGGTGGGGGAGAGAGAGAGTGAGGTGGGAGAGAGGGAGCGAGAGGAAGGAATAAAGATAAGGATAGAGGGAGAGACGGAGTTGGAGGGGGAGAGAAAGAGAGGAAAGAACAAAGACATAGAGAGGTGGAGGTGGATATAGAGAAAGAGGCAGTGAGAAGGGAGAGATGGGGAGAGAGTGAGGGATAGAGGAGAGGAGGGAAGAGAGATAGTGAGAGAAGGGGAAGGGAGAGGGATGGAGGCATAGAGATGAAGAGTAGAGAGAGAAGGAGAGGGGGAGGAAGATAGTGATAGCATTGGACAGAAGAGAGATAGAGAGAGGATGAGTGATTAGGCGGGGATAAATAGAGGGAGGTGGGAGAGAGAGGAAGGAAGAGGGATACGAGGAGAGAGAGATGGAATTGAAGGGGCGGGAGAGGGAGGCAACAAGAAAAACCTAGAGGTAGAAAGGTGGAGAGAGAAGGGGTGACAAGGGAGCCATCGAGAGAGAGTGAGGGAGAGAGGAGAGCGGGAGGCAATAGAGAGAAGGAGAGAGATAGAGAGGGAGAGAATGGGAAGAGAGAGAGAGGGAGAGAGAGAAAGGGAAAATAGGGAGATGGAGAGTGTGTATATTTAGGGAGTGAGATAGAGAGAGGGAATAACAAAGAGACACAAATACAAATATAGATATTATATAGTATTATATAACCAAACTAGATCCATCTTAATCCTAGATCTATCAAGTGTCAAGGGGATCCAATCTCTTGAGGTGAAAACATTTCCTCAAGTTTTGCACTAAAAAAATAATTTTGCATCTCGAGAGATTGGATCCATCTCAGTGCTTGATAGATCCAGGTTTAATATGGATCTGGGTTGGTTAATATGAAATTTAAGTAGTTTTTATTTGATATTATAACCTTAAAAATTAAAATTTCTCTTCAAATTAATTTCAAATTGGAAGTAGATCCAATTAGATTCAATGAATATATTTTTAAAAAATACATAAAACAATTATTTTTTATTAAAAAATATATTTTTAAAATTACAAATTATTAGAGATAAATCATGCAAAGTTAGCTCAGCTATACACCATGTGAGGATGAAGAAGTGTTTAAGGAATGATAACCTTTCACCCAATCTTTAACAACCTTTCAATCCTCTATCACTTGTAAGTTTAGATTGCTTAATATCATTAAAATGACTAACATAAACAATTGTTTCATATTATTGTAGTACTTGTTAGGTAGTCGTATTTTTGTTCCTAGACTAAATTAGTCATTCATGTTAGTAATTTTTAGTTGTATTTCTTATTAGCTAATCATATATTTTAACCTGTCACTAAATTAGTGATTTATGTTAGTCATTTTTAGTTGGGTCACTTAAGATTTCTCATTTTTTGTAGTATTTCACTTGTAAAAGTTGTGGTGACTAACGTTTTTAGAAACCTAGTCACTAATTTCTCATTTTCTACTAGTTCTAGTTCTCTAGGGTACCCAAACTTGTAGAATATATTATCCCTCAAGAACTCAACCACTTTCTTTTCTGTTGTTAACTTGATAGCCTTGGTCTTAGCCCACTTTGTCAAATAAGCAGTGCATACAATTATGTAATTTTTCTGCCCTGGTGGTGGATCAATGGGCCTAATGAAATCCATGCCCCACTTGTAAAATGGCTCAAGAGTCACCTAAGGTTGCAAAGGCATTTCATCCTTGGGAGTAGTTTTCCTCATTCTTTGGCACTTATCACATTGACTGGTGTATCTTCTTGCATCTTGGTGGAAAGTGGGCCAGTAGTAGTCAGCTTGCAGTACTTCATGAGCACTAGTATTGCACCAAGAATGTTGCAACTCTTGGGGCTACCAACTTTACTTTATCAACCTTGGGTTCGCACAAACTTGGAGGTGACAGTGTTATATAAACAAGTAAACATGATGGGTCTGCTCTTTGTTACTGCTCAGTTGGAAATAGACCACTAGGGTTTGTCAAGCTAGACTTCTGTGGATTCAGAAGAAGCTTGATTACTAATGAGAGAAAGAGAAATCTACTCTAAGAGAAAGCTTGTCTACTGCAGTAAGGAAAAAGACTAAAATCAAATGCTAGAAACACACCATTTTCTAACTACCTACTAACAGGCTATGCTTCAAAAGAATGCTAAGTTAACATATATTCAATCCTACTATCCTAAGCATGTAAATTCAGAACATCAAACATTCTACTACTGTGCATGTAAATGACTAAAATAAATCTATTTGTCTTTTTGTCTTTTTTTTTTTTATGTGAAAGTGTGAAATCTAATCTCTTTTAATGATGTGGTAGGTGGATTAGGGATGTAGGTGAATGGTTAGAAGGTTGGGGAGACCAGTAGGTGACCTTTTCTAGCTTCCTAAAGGCTATTCCCTCAATTCAGCCTCAAAACAGGCCAATACAGGAAAATCTACAGGATGTCCAAATGCGTTCTAAAAGATGTCCTGAAAACCTACAGGATCCCTTGTATTTCTACAGGATACAACTGAGAGAAAAAGGATGGGTGTTGAAGGTGATGGAAGGCTTATGGAAGGTGTTTGGTGGATGGAATGAGGCAAGGAAATGCATAGGATCACTCCAGAACTCAAAACCAAAGTTGGAAGACGGTTGGATTTGCTCAACAAGTTTGGGGAAGTTTCCTTGTGAAATGATGAAATTGGTGAGGGTTTTAGTGAAATCAAGGAATGATCACGGATGGATGAAGCTCGAAGGAGGTTTCTGACTATGAGATCTCTCTGTACTTTTGAACCACCTGCATTGCATCAAACATTGATATTTACCTAAAAATCATGTAAACAAGGAGAATTTCAATGACCTAGGAAAACAGAATTTCATGAGCTAGTTGTCTACTTCATGCATGAGGAAAAATTGCAGAGTAAGGTGGAATCATTGATGAGATCTAATGTAAGACTGAAGATGGATGAAATGATGACTAAATCCTACTCTTGCAAACTGATCAAATGCTAGCCTAAGTACGGAAAATCCTAAATTCCATGAGAAGCTAGAATTTTCTCTTTTTGGAGCTGCATAGGAGTCCTTTCCTCAAACCATGGTCCTTAGAGTAAGGAGTGATGCCAAAACCACCTATTGACAGGTTTTGGATGTTATTTTATCCCTTCTAACTACTGCTGAAGTAAAGCACAAATGGAAGAAAACTAATAAGCAAACTAATCAAATCTACGCTACTTGTAATGAAATAATTCTAAAGAAAATTTAGCCATTAATCTATGAAATCAATCTAAGCGTACAGATACAATAAGAGGAGCCTTTGCTGCTAGGGTTGGTCTCTAACCCAAGAGCTTAATCCCTCTGAGTTAACTCAGTGCTAGATCAAGGAAATGCCCATTCTCATTATCAAAACAGAAAATTACATAGCAATGTCTTCCACAAGTCTTGAACTCGAAACTGACTAGTGTTTTTTACAGCAAAAATTTGAATCATAATGAGGCTCTAGGGCTCTTTATTTATACAAACGAAGTCTCCAATGACTTCCTTAAATCTAGGGAGGCTCAGCTCCCAAACGCAAGATAAACTAACTCTTTAACTATCACTTGCTCGGTTGCCTTTTGATCTTCATGACTTGGTTGCTTATACTTTGAGCAAGTGTGATTAATGGAGGAATAATTGAATGAGGAGTATTTACCTCCTACAATCTCTCTTCCTTGTCTCATTCGAGTTTCAGCCGTTAATTAGCCAAAATTCCCTGATTTTCTCTCACAAACCTGCATTTAATGCACATTAATCCACTAGGCATAATATCTCACTTTGACTCATCTCATTAAACAAAATATAACCAAAATATGTAATAAATTGTGAGAATAGTTGATTTGACTAAGCTAGGAGGTGGATTAAGGTCCATATAGTTACCCAATGATGAGGCTCATCCTCACCCCCCTACTAAAAGTGTTTCTCATCCTCTGAGCAACTCAAGCAATATCCATGTCTTTCATAGCTCTAGTGGCCCCCCTGACATCCATGCTTCTATTTTAGTTTCCTCTTCTTGTGCATAGAATCTTGCCTTCCTTTCTATCTCCTCCCGCTGCTTTCTTTCTTCCTCTTCCTTCCTTCCTTCTAACATCCCTAAGAGTAGTGGTGAACTAAATCTCGAGCCAATCCAATTGACTTTAAGTCTTTTGAGGGTTTTCTTGTACATGGGTGTCCTATTTAGTGCTTCCCTTATTCTTTGAGGAGAATGGTACTCTTTGATTTTCAAACTGTATGGAAAAGTATTCCATCTCCTTTGGCAAGCTTACATGTTGTCTTCACCTAACATCCTAAACATATCCTCAAAATGTGTAATTGCTTGCTCTTGGACAGCAAGATACCTGGGTGCAAGTTGAGGGTCATTTGCAATTAAGTTATGTTTGTTGATGACAACCATTCGATTTTACTGCTCAGCTCTTATCATGAGAGGCTCTGTTTGTTCTCTTGCCATTATTTTCTTCATTTCTGCAGCCCTTTCTTCCTCATGTTTCATCCATGATGCCAAAGACATCAACTTTAAATCCCCTAGTTTTGCATTAGGGTCCCATACATTCAAATATGTCAAGGCTAAGTTATGTAGGTAGAACTCAGACATCTTAGCCATATCCTCCAATGTGCTCTAATCACAAGGATCAATGAACTATCTATAATCCTGGAATGGCATAGTGCTTCTTTGTGCTAAGGTATTGATTTAGAACTGCAGCCATTGTTCCTTAAGGTATAATGCATAGGACTTCGTTGGCATCCTGCACTAGTTTTCCTTGAAGGATAGATTGGCCATGGATGCCAGTTGATTCTTTATTTCTTGTAGCTATCCTTTTAACCATGCATTTTCTACCTCCAACTGAGCTTTAATTATGGCCTCTCTGTCCCTCAGGCTGCTCATTTCTCTTCCCATATCTTTAATCTTTTCCTCCATGTGACATATGTCCTCCACTCCCTTGGACTTGGAAATCTACATCCATCTATGTGTGCTTGCTCTTTCTTTCTCGGGCTCAAAGAATAATGGGATGGAAACTTTTTGTAGATTGACCCTACCCCCTTCAATAAACTTGTAGTAGCAGTCAAGGTTAGGTTGAGGACTAGGTTCCCTTAGTTCTCGATCCTCCTTCTTTGTTTCTTGCTGCATACTCCCTTCTTTATCTAATTTCTAAGTTTCCTGTAGGTTTAGCAGAGTTTCCTGTAGGATTGTCTCTGCTTCCTGTAGGTCTTGTATCCAATGGGATGCCCTTTCCTTTGGATGAGGCAGATCTAGTCACGGGCCTTCTCTCATAAGTGATAAGAGACTTGGGGAAGGCTTGTCATGAGGATCCTTCTCCTTGATTTTTCATAAGAGGAGCCATCTTCTCCTACCATTTAGGTGAGTCTTCAATAACAATAGGAACCTTGGAGTGAGTTTTAGGTTTTCCCTGCCTTATTCTTGTAATTTTTCTTGTCCTAAAGTACAATGGAGTTTGTCTCTGTCTTTTTCCTTTTTGTTTGATAGGGGTACTAAGGGCACTAAGGGAAGTTGTTGCCTCTTTCTTATTCTTGTTCCACTCGTGATAAGCTAGTATCATCAGAGTATAAGAAAACATGCCAGTAGTTAGAGTTCAGGCCATATATACACTTGTAATGGATTAACTAGATTGTTGCCCTTTCAAGTTATGAAAGTAATATACCTAGGTGTATTCATCGACAGGTTAACCATATATGGTAACAAAACATGTAATTCAGAGTTGGCGAGTGGGTTCTGGAGACACCCTGGGTGACTCCTCTTTATCTTCTGCCTCCTCTTTTCCGTTCCCCTTCTCATCTTTGTCTTTCTCCTCTTCTTCTCCCTCTAGTTCCTAACTTTGTTCCTCAGTTTCCTCCTTAGCATCTTATTTTGTCTCTTCACCACTTTCCTTCTCCTTTTCTTCCTTTTCTTCCTCATCTATGTCCTGTTCATCCCTCTCTATTTCTTCTTCCTATTTTTCAATGGAAATGGGGCTCTTGTCATATTCAAGGGCTTTTATATCTCCCTCCATTTGCATGTCTCTGAAAGTTGCCCATGTGATAGGAATTATGAGGTTTTGGAGGGAATCTTCTATGATAAGTCTAATTAACCCATGATGGGCTAGTTGTTGATGCTTTCCTTCTTTCACGTTCATGCTAATATCTATCATTGATTGAAGAAGCAAGTAGGTGTTACAGATCCATTTGGGCCCATCAAATCCCAGCATTCAGATCAGTGATTTAGGACTCATCAAACCCTAAAATCAGTTGTTTCATGCCCTAAACAAGTCAACCCTTTGAATGCCTCCTTCCAAGATAGTTTCATGACTTGAAGACATCCAGAAATTGCCTCTAGAGGGACCAGAGTAGGTAATCCCTTATGAAGGTGCATTGCAGAGAAGCTAAGTCCATTGCCAGGGTGCTGTACAGAGCACTTAGGCTTCCTTTCACCTGCACTGGGTGAGAATGAGCGAAATTCCAATAGGATTTGGGAATATTCTTATCTTGTGGAGTCATATAGAAGTTTCCCTATCTTACTAACTCCTATGAGCTCGAAAATGGATGAGGAATGAGTTAAAGATCATCCTATCCTCTCATCCCTTCCTCCATGGAACTAATTCTAAGTATGGAAGGCCATTCAATGTCACCATTAATGACAAAACCTCCTTCATCTTCCTATAAATTGACCACTCATCTAAGTGATTAGGGGCTGGCTGGATTATGTTGAATTGTAAGGAGATAATGCTTCTATGAGATTTGGCTTTGAAGCAAGCATTGTAATGCTACAAGTTTGTCATGCTTTTGATGTGATGTGGATGGGATCCAAGCTGGAGGAACGACTTTGAATCAGACACTGATGGTTGTAATTCCTTCTTCTATCTAATAAAGTGTTTGAACCTTTTTCCATTATTATTTTCTTTCATAATGCTTATATGTATGAATTGCTATTAATTCCTTTCATTTATATTCAATGGATCGTATGCTTTGATCAGTTTTCGTCTTCTGTTAAGTTGACAGGATACTTTTCAAGCGGATTAAGTACGGGAAGGAGTGACGGAATTGATACAAGTGAGATGAGAGGAAAGAAGAACTACAGGTAGGCCTTCTATCATCTATTCTTATCTATTGCTTATAGGGAAAGTATAAAAGACTTTAAACTGTTGTTCTAGGCACAACTACTTGTCTAGTGAATTAGTATTTATCCGTAGATGCTAAATTCTCCAAAACAAATTCGCGACTCCACTGGGGAAGAATCCTCTTTCCTAGTAGCTTATCCACCTCCTAAGACATCCTTGTAGACTATTTATGTTCATAGATTGTAATTCAAATGTCTACATTGAAAAAATTGGTCAAAACTGTGTCAAATTGCCACTTGAAATGGCTTACTGTCACCAGCACATGCTTGTGAGGGACATAGTGCGCTGTAGAGCATCCCTGGCTTAGGGACAGTGCTCTGAAATGCACTATCTCCCACTCTGGGCTGCACTGATCCTCCTAGGATCAATTTCCCACCTTTGGAAAGAGTTTTTACCAAATTTTCTCTGTTTGTTCATTTGTTGATTAATCAATGAATATTATGTCTCTCAAAATGAATGTTTATCTCCTAGCCTAGCTTGACTTTGATTGGATTGATTAATGTTTCTTCATGTTTTCTTTTTCATTATCGATCAATATTCAAAGTCATGATATAATTGATTAATCATTCATTCAAAAGAAAGTGTTGTAAAGTCTTCTCTTCATTCGGAATTGAACTGTTGTAAAATTCTTCGTTCATATGAAAGATTGATTGATTGTATGTGCATATTTCTTTTTTGTTCATATTCACATTAAGGAAATTGAAAAGAAATACATGCATGTTTCATTGAAAAATTTTGTGTGTGCTGATAGAAATAGTGTAGGGAAATTGCATTTAGATTGTGCTCTTTGCTCTTTGATCAAAAGAAATCTAATTGCTTTATCCCTAAGTAGCTAGGATTTTCATTGTTAAATTGAATGGAAAGAATGCTTATCATGATAGTTGCATTCCTAGGAATTTTTAGAATACATCACGTGGTGAACTTGAAAGGCAAATTCCTAAGAAATATCAACTTAAAATAAACATCAATTTACCTAATGGAGCATTGTAATTAACGAAAACATTTAGAGGTCTAGGCTAGAGACGTGTTCCGGCATCGTAAAACAAAGCAGTTGTCGCTAACTTGTCTGCAATACATCCTGAGTTTCATACCTCATTCCACGTACGTGAGTATATCGTATCTTTTCTACATACCTTCAGGTATATAGGGCAGTGTTACAATGCATAAAGTATATGGGAATGCTCTCACTATTTGGTTTTGCATTAGACAGAGCTTATACGGATTGGGCCTCCATGTACTTTCGGGTATATATGGGAGGACAACACTAGGTTGCTATCCATCCTTAAGTAACCGAGTCAGTCCCCTTGTACACTGTGATACACTGAACACAGCATTTAGGGAGATTTCCTGCCCATACTTCTCGATTCGCTTGGAGGTATTCTGCAGTTCACAGTTGCTTGGTAAACCTTTTGCCTAGATTATCCATTTTTGTTTTGTTATGTTACTTTGATTAAAATAAAATTAATTGACCATGGATAACATCCTCCACGCTCGCTCCTTAGTTGATCTTAGGTTGAAACATATGGCGACAAATCCGGAGCCCACCAATCAAGGAATTCCTTTTGATGGGAATCCTATTCCCTTTCCTCCTTTCGAAAATATTGGTGCTCCTTATATGGCTACATTGTCCCTTCTAGGATTTACCATTGGCTTGCCAATATGGTTCCTTTCAACCTCCTTGGTTCAAAATTCCATGATTTCTTCACAATCGAGTACTCCTCCAACTGGACAAAATCAACCTCCAGTTGATCCTAAAGATGACCCCTTTCCTTCTTCCTTGGTTGTTTCTTCCTCCAATTCTTCCTCTTTGCCTAGTGAAAGTATTGATACTAGTAACCAGGTGGCTAAGAAGAAGAAGAAGAAGCAAATTCAGCAGAGGGGCAATCAAGCAACCATTTCTTTGAATGCAAGATCTGATGAGAAACCACTCGTCAAGCCTCAAAAAGTTTGATATCCATGCAAACTTTGTGCGGGAGACCATCTTCTTCGAAGTGGTCCTCATATTCCTCAGATCTTAGAAGAATGGTCTTCTCGTTCACAACATCCCATGTCATCAACTTCTGGAGATCATGCTGGTGACACACCATCAACTAGTGGTAGTAAAGTTCATGGAAAGAAGGGAAAAGTTAAGTTTCCCTGTAGGTTATGTGAAGGGAATCGCCGCAAGGTGTTGGATAACCATCCTACTTCACTGGTTGCAGGAAACTCTCCCTAAATCCTTCACTAGTTGATGAATTGACTGACCAAAATCAACCGCCGGTCAAACCCACTCTCTTTGAAAGTGAATCCAATGAGTCTATACCTGACCCAAATCAACAGGTCGAGGTAACAGTTGACCTGATTTAACCTTTAGTCAATCGTACCTTTCCCGAAGACAGCGAATATGATACCACTCAGGTTCTTTTTGTTTCTTCAGATTCAAATGAGATTGGGGGCAGTCCTCTTGTTCCATCAAGACAGGAGGAAAATCCTCTCGTTCTCGTAACTCCAAGGGTTAATTCTCTCGTTTCTACGATACCCCCTTCAAGTAGTCTAGACATTTCCTTTGATTGGAATCGACTGGCAGGATTTTGTCTTCCTTCTTATGTGCCTTTTCAGATAGTAGTACAGGTTTGTAATATGATTGTATCAGGCACTATTATAGATGAAGGTGCATATGTGAGTATCCTTTCCTCTACTGCTTGGCAAGCACTCGATTCGCCGCAACTTGTGCTTGTTACCTAGAATCTGTTGGCTTTTAACAAAGGAACCAGTCAACCATTAGGGATCCTTCCTCATTTGCCTATTACTTTGGTAGGAAAAATCATTTATCTGAATGTGATGGTAGTCCTAGGCCCTTTAGATTACAATTTACTTCTTGGGCACGACTATGTTTATGACATGGGAGCTATAGTTTCAACACTCTTTCTAGTGATTTGTTTCCCGCATGAAGGTAGAATTGTCACCGTTTACTAGCTTTCATTTCCCAGTCCAAATATGGCACCCAATCAACCATCTTCCCTAAATGGTCCTTTTGTACTAATGGTATCATCCCTGCCACGGGTTAACTATGTGGCAACTTGTTCCATACCTACATCAACTAATGATTAATTCAGTGGTGTTGTACATCATGTACTAGGGGCATTGGAACCAGATCTCTCCTTCATAACCTTTTATGAGTTGTGATCAACAGATCCATGAGGATAGTTCTTTTACTATGTCAACCTCGTTAAAAAATGAAACAACTCCTATGAGGATAGCTCTTTTACTGTGTCAACCTCATTAAAGAATGAAATAGGTCCACGAGGATAGTTATTTTACTATGTCAACCTCATTAAAAAAATGAAACAAGCCCATAAGGATAGTTCGTTATCTTGTGTCAAGCTCATTAAAAAATGAAACAAGGTCCCCTGGAGTAAAGTTCCAAGTCGAGTCTTTGGTTATATCTCGTAAAATCCTAGTTGAGTCTTTCACTTGATCTCGTAAACGAACCTTAATTCCATCCACCTAATAGCCATGAGTAGTCTACTTAGGTGACTGTAATGAAGCTTGGGGGGCATGCACCTAATGGTAAAGTTAAGTTTCCCTGTAGGTTATGTGAAGGGAATCACCCCTTTCACCTTTGTCCCTATTTGGACGAAGCCAAAAAGGTGTTGGATAATCGTCCTGCTTCACTGCAGTAGCTTCCATCTGGTTACAGGAGACTCTCCCTTTCATCATGTTGGGGGCATGTAAACCAATTTCAAACATAGTTTTTCATGATTCAAGCTTGTGTGAAAATGAAACTGAATTCAAGCATAGTTTTTCATTTTAAGCTTATGTAAACATGAAATTGAATCCAAGCATAGTTGTTCGATTCAAGCTTGTGTAAACATGAAAAGGAATCCAAGCATAGTTGTTTCTAGGAAAACTAGTGTCTTTTCGATCGACTAGCCCTCTAGGTTTGGCAGAGACCCTAGAAACAACAGTTTAAAGCAATTCATGATTTCTTCTATGTATAATAGATAAGAGAAAGACTATGGAACCAACCTGGAACTTCCGCTTAATCCCTTACTTGATCTTTCTACCCCTTGAAAGAGCTTGCAACTCCTCTCCGTACTTATCTCGCTTGGAGAGTTCATGTAGAAACACAGTAACAACAAACTGTCAAAGCATCTTGATCTATTATAACATAAGCATTACAAAATCAGATATATAATGAACATACAATAGCATTCACAAATGATAACATTCATAAGTGCACAATTATATGGAAGAAAAATTGAAGAACTTTATTAAATAGAAGGGAGAATTACAACCAAGTTGTTTGATCTAGCATCATCCTCCCAGCATCAATCCCTCTTCACCTCTTGAAATAGCAAGATCACACCAACAATACAATGTTCTTTCCTCAAATACAAACTATTAGCACTTCCTTGCAATTCACAATATTCCAACCTTTAGATCTCTTAGATGAGGGATCCATTTATAGATGTGTGCAAGGGTGTGAGTCATCTCTGGGGTTTTGATTAGTGTCATTCCACTTGTTTCATTTGGTTCCACTTGGAGATTTCTTGGATCTCTTACTCATTCCTGGGCGAATTAAGAGAGGCAAGTGTCACAGGAGAAGTTTCTAGAAGATCCCATGAGCATCCACTTAGCAAACAGTCTCAGACATTTGCCCATCCTCGCCCATCACACCCTACAGAAGGCCTAATCAATATGCTTCGCACCTAAGCAGTGTATCACTCAGTATGCATCGCACCTGGCTAGTGTAGCAGTCAGTATGGTTCAGTTTAGGCAATTTCTGGATGGTTTTTCAGGTGGAACTTTTGGGGAATGATGTAATCAGATGACCATGTTCTTTTAGGGTATGAAACAACTCTTTTAGGGGTTGAAAATCCCTAGTTTATCGACATATGAGATTGGGGTTGAAGTGCCCAAATATGTCTATAACAGTTGCCCCTCTAAAGCATGAAGTCGTAAATCTTGATGTTGGGTGAAATGCTTTATCATGAGGATCTGAGGTTTCAAACTGGAAGGTGACTTGTATAAGATACAATACAATACATCATCATAATATAATTTTCATGATCTAGCTAAGACGGGCATTCCCATGCTCAGCTTTATAAATTCATTTCATGTACATAGATAAGATAGTCGTTTGCAGATGCAGACTGGTGATTCTTCAGTTGTAGAGCCGTCATCCTTGGTCCGGATGACCATCTGTGCAGCATCTTTGTACATTTGATGTTTTTATATCCCTTAATATATCGCAGCTCGGATGGATGAAACTAGATCCACAGTCTTCAAACTCATTCAAACTTCGCCTGATGTACAAGTCAATCCATGTGAAGAGATGTTCTGAAGTCGAACATGGAAAGGCATCGCCTGATTACCAGCCAATAATGTGAGTTGTTAACAGATAAGAGAGGAATCACCGATAATGATAATGACCCTCAAGGTACTAGAGTAAAATTCACGTGGTGTGACTATATGATCCGATGTCGAACACCACGCAAAAATCTTTCGCTTGAAGGCCATTGATGTCAACCTATCGCCAGAAGTGAGAAACTTGCCATTGAGGCATTCAAGCTTCAAAGTACTGAAAGGGGTGTTTTTAAGTCAACTTCTTGGATAATGAGCTGATGTCGACAAGAAGTGACTCATCGTAGGAGGGCCATAATGTATCCCACATCTACGACACGAAATGAAGCAAATGATTTTCTGGAGGTGAAAATGATCTGACGACACAAGGTTAAAGAATGGCGTCATGAAAAATGAAGGTTGAAGGTATTGCAGTGGATGAGGCATTAATTGGATTGTGGTTTCTCAACTAAATGAATTCTCTTGAACATGTCGGCAATAGTGAGATGGATTGGTAGCGTTAACCCCAAAAGATGGATGGTGTGGAAGACCAATGGTGAGATGACCGGTGAACGAAATAACCCAACCCGACTCAATGATGGTGATGGAGTAAAAGTGTCATGTTCAAGAGAGGCCTACCACCATAAATTTCTTCAAGCTTTTTCCCTTTTTCTCCAGTCATTGTTGACCAGTACCTCTTTATTTTTGTCAAGCTTGAGGAGGATAACATATGCTTGTTCTATAATTTTCTCTTCGGGAAAACCTGTCGCTATGTTTTAATGAGTCTAGCGACAGTGAAACTCGTTCATGTCTAGAATGGACAAGTTTGCACTATTGTTTTAATGAGTTTAATGACAAGGATTGCTCGATCTTTTTCATGTTTAGAGAGTTTGAAAAAGGACGAAAAGAAAACTCTGTCTCGTCTAGAATGGACAAGTTTGTTGCTATTGTTTTAACGATTTTAACGACAAGGATAACTCGGTCCTTTTCATGTTTAGAGAGTTTGAAAAGGGACGAAAAGGAAACTCTAGCAGTTCTTTTTCGTAAAATAATCCCTTAAGTCTGAAAAAGGATAAAATAATACAAAAGGGATGACTTTTCGATCACTTTAACGAGCCCAAAAAGACAAACGCTCAAACTTTTTCGTGAGATAATCCCTCGGGTCCGAAAAGGATTAAAATATACAGGAGGGATGACACTTCCAATCACTTTAATGAGTGGGAAAGGTCAATTGCTCAACAATCTTTTCATATTTAACAACCCTGAAAAGGGTTTAAAGGAGACTCGTTTTTTAGGAACGAGTGGTGTCTAGGGTAGCAAACTAGTTCCGAGTAAGCTTGGAACTTCTCAAAACATGGTCGTTTCTGGGAAGAGGTTGGCTAATAAGACCACTCGTCGCAACTGTTCCTCAAAAAGGGTAAACAACCAAGCAGAAGCGTATGATTGGCCAAAAGAATGGAGGTGATGGGAGGTACATAACCAAGGCTCAAAAGGTTGATAGAATGGCAATCACAAAGGTTATTTACTGAAGGTGGGTTCATTTTTTAACGAGCTTGAACCGTGGGGGAACTATGCTCGGTTTTTAGTTTCATTTTTACACAAGCTAGAAATGACAAAACTAAAAAGCTAGAAAATAAAAAACTAAAAAATGAAAATGTGAAAAAAGGTTTTCATGCCCCTAGCATGATGAAAAGGAGAGTCTTCTATAACCATATGGAAACTACTGAGGTTAGGTAAGATGGTTTTGTCCAGAAGACAAAACACTTCCTTGGCTTCATCCGTAGAATAGACAAAGGTGAATGGTGTGTCAGACCAATCACGTAACCTACAAGGAGACTTATCTTTTCAACTAGGTTCGTAATAGAAAAGACAAAACTAAAAAACTAGAAACGACAATTGAAAAAGGACAGGTTTGCATGCCCCCAACATGATGAAAAGGAGAGTCTCTTGTAACCATATGGAAATTACTGAGGTTAGGTAGGATGGTTTTGTCCGCAGAATAGACAAAACACTTCCTCGGCTTCGTCCGCAGAACAGAAAAAGGTGAATGGTGTGTCAGACCAATCACATAACCTACAGGGAAACTTATCTTTTCAGCTGGGTTCATCCGCAATATAGACATGGGTGCATGCATCCTAAGCTTCTTTACATTAACCAGACTACTCATGGCAATTAGGTGGATGGAATGAAGGTCGAAGAGATACCATCGATGTAAAAGAACCATTTAGGGATGAGGATTGATGTGACTATGCCTTCATGCGGGAAACACATAACTCAGAAGAGTGTTGAAACAATAGCCTCCATGTTATAAACATAGTCACGTCCAAGCAGTTGATTGTAATCTAACAGTCTTGAGACTACCATCACATTTAGACGAATGGTTTTCCTTCCCAAAGTTATCAGTAACTTAGGAAGGATCCCTAACGGTCGATTGATTCCTTTGTTAAAGCTTGAGAGATTTTGTGTAACAGGCATAAGCGATGGCGAACCAAGCGCTTTCCAAGCAGTTGAGGAACTGATACTCACCGATGCCCCTTCATCTATGATAGTGCCAAACACGATCATTTTGTAAACTTTTATTATGATCCGGAAAGGCACGTAAGTGGGAAGGCGGGATCTTGCTAGTCAATTCCAATCAAATGAAGTGACTAAACTACTTGGAGGGGGTACCGAATACAAGGGTGAATTAACCCCTTGAGTTACGAGAGCTAGGGGATTTTATTTTTGTTGTGAAGGAACGGGCATATTTCCCCCAAGTTCATCAGATTCTGATGTAACAAAAATAATTTGAATGGTATCGTTCTCACTCTCTTTGGGAAGGATACGATTTTCTAAAGTTAAGACTGGGTCAATTGTCACCTCGACCTGTTGACTTTGGTCGGGTATAGACTTATAAGATTCACTTTTAGAGAGAGTGGTTTCAACCGACGATTGATTTAAGTCAGTCAGTTTTTCAAATATTAAATGACTTGGGGAGAGTTTGTAGTAACTGGATGGAAGTCGCTGCGGTGAAGCGAGACGGTTATCCAACACTCTTTTGGCTTCATCCAAAAAAGGACAACGATGAAGGGAATGATTACCTTCACATAACCTACATGGAACTTTGACCTTTCCTTTCTGTCCATGAACTTCACTATTAGTAGTTCATGGTGTGTTGTCAACATAATCACTAGAGGTTGATGACACCGGACGCTGTGAACGGGGAGACCATTCTCTCAAGATCCAAGGAAAGCAAGGACAGTCTCGATGAAAATGGTCTCCTTTACAAATAATGCAAGGAAATTTGGGTTTAGGAGATTTAGTGTGCGGATTTTCACCAGATGATTCATGGTTGCCCCCTTACTAAATTGGCTTCTTCTTCTTCTCCTTCCCTTTCTTCTTCTTCTCAGCCACCTGGTTATTAGTATCACTACTTTCACCAAGCGAAGAGGAAGAAGAGGAGGGAGAAACAAACGAAGAAGAAGACAAAGGGTCAACTTCAGTATCAACTGGATGTTGATTCGATTGCGGAGGAATCACGGTATTTTGAACCACAGAGGTTGAGAATAGCCATACCGGCAGGCCAATGGTCATTCCCGGAAGGGACAATGTAGCCATATACAGAGCACCAATATTTCCCCAAGAAGAAAAAGGACTATGATTCCCCTCAAAAGGGATTCCTTAATTGGTGGATCCCGGATTTGTCTCCATATATCTCAACCCAAGATCAACTTAGGAACAAGGATGTTATTCCAAATTCAATTAATTTTATTGATGCTTTGACACAACTTTGTTTTTTTTAGTTTTTAAGAGTCGAGAAAAAGCTAAAGATGACTCTAGTCTCCTTCAATTTTTCATGAGCCTGAAGTGACAAGTGCTCAGATGGACCTTTTCTTTTAAAGAGTCGAAAAGGAACGAAAGTGACTACTCTGGAAAATCTAGACAGAGGGATTACCAAACCAATCGCAAAACTGCAATATACACCTTGGTGATAAATTAA
>APFE031274752.1:0-20150 GCA_000404065.3 Pinus taeda | reverse complement strand
TACTCTGGAAAATCTAGACAGAGGGATTACCAAACCAATCGCAAAACTGCAATATACACCTTGGTGATAAATTAAAGAGAAATTACCAAAGACTTATGTATGATAGTCAATCTTCTCGAATACTGCGTTCAGTGCATTGCGATCAATAGGGCAACAGACTCGGCTTTCTATGGATAAAGGATATAAACCTATTGTGGTGTCCCAATATATACTCGACGGTACGGGGAGCACAAGTTCGTGCTAGCACTTGTCATATCAAGGAGGAGGAATCACCCAACCTTCGATGAAAACAATAGTTACTAGTTTTTACGACGTTGGAACACGTCTCTAGCCTAGACCTCTAGATGTGTTGTGTTAAGTTCCAAAGCATTGTTAGGTTCATTGAAATTTATTTTAAATTTGATCTTGTTTAAAGTTTGCCTTTCAATGGTTCACCATGTGATGTTGATTTGAAATTCCTAAAATGCAATCTACAATGATAAACAATCGTTGTTTATTTTTAGCAATGAAAATCCTGGCTACTAGGGAAAGAAGATTACAATTCTTTCAAACAAAGAGCAAAGAGCACACACTAGTGCATTTTCCTAAATCATTTTTTCACACACAAACTAAATGCAAATGCAAATGCATTTATTTTTTTCGTTCCCCTTAATGTGAAAAATGCCAAAAAGGAAAACTAAGTGTAGAAAAGATCTGAAATATTTTACTCAAAGCGACATTTTCGACAATTTCTTTTTCAAAATAGAAAGGAAGACTAAACAACACTTTTCAATTTTGAATAAAAAACGCTTTTGACACTTCGAATATCAACAAATCAAACCAAATACATGATCAAAATTTCAATCGACTGTTCAGGGAAGGAATAATCAACGACACTTCTCTTTTTGACACAAAACGACAGTTACGACACTTTTTGTACCAAAGCGACAGACTGATTTAAGCAACTTTTCGACAAAGGATTGTACATGATGAACAAATACAAAAACATTCACTAATCCTAATCAATGGAGGCTGATCTATGTGATGCAAGGAGGTTTCAGTAATGAGGCACTGTTCATAAGCAACAAAAACAACTAAACAAAACTGAAAACAAGGACAAAAAACCCCAATTTCTAGAATGGAAATAGGTTCAGTCAATCATCGCACCTGGGCTTCACAGAAATAGCGATGCATCAGACCTACTACACTTGGGAAGCAAGATGCATACTGGTTTACAGTGACAGACAGTGCGATGGGCCAGGGAGCGCAACTGAAGTGGGTTTTAGCTCAGATTTGCAGTTGTTTTCAATGAGTTAAGCTGAGCTATGATGGATAGTAAAGAGGAATTTCTTGAGAGGTTACTAAGCTACGAAAAGGGCATCTAGAATGCTTGTAAGTCAAATGTTTAATTCATAAACCAAACCAGAGATTGACTGAAGCAACATTCATCTACTATGCAATTACAGAGCAAGAGAAATTTGAAGGCTACCTGGCTGACTTCAGGTTGTCTATAGTTTATAAAATAAACAATAACAAAAAAAAAACATCTATTTAGTCCCCAACAGAGTCACCATTTTGTTTCTGGGAAAACTAGTGTCTTTTCGATCGACTAGCCCTCTAGGTTTGGCAACTACCCTAGAAACAACAATTTAAAGAAATTCACAATTTCTTCTATGTATAATAGATAAGAGAAAGACTATGGAACCAACCTGGAACTTCCGCTTAATCCCTTGCTTTATCCTTCTCCCCCTTGACAAAGATTGCAACTCCTCTCTGTACTTATCCCGCTTGGAGAGTACCTGTAGAAACACAATAACAAATAACTGTCAAAGCATCTTGATCTATTATAACATAAGCATTACAGAATCAGATATATAATGAACATACAATAGCATTCACAAATGGTAACATTCACAAGTGCGCAATTATATGGAAGAAAACTTTAACAACTTTAACAAATAGAAGGGAGAATTACAACCCAATTTTCTGATCCAGCATCATTCTCCCAGCATCAATCCCTCTTCGCCTCATGAAATAGCAAGATCACACCAACAATACAATGCTCTTTCCTCAACTACAAACTATTAGCACTTCCTTGCAATTCACAATATTCCAACCTTTAGATCTCTTAGATGAAGGATCCATTTATAGATGTGTGCAAGGGTGTGAGTCATCTCTGGGGTTTTGATTAGTGTCATTCCACTTGCTGCATTTGGTTCCACTGGGAGATTTCTTGGATCTCTTACTCATCCCTGGGCAAATTCAGAGAGGCAAGTGTCATAGGGGAAATTTCTAGAAGATCCCATGAGCATCCACTTAGCAAACAGTCTCAGACATTTGTCCATCCTCACCCATTGCACCCCAGAGAATGCCTAATCAGTATGCATCACACCTGAGTAGTGTATCACTCAGTATGCATCACACCTGGCTAGTGTAACAGTCAGTATGGTTCAGTTTAGGCCATTTCTGGATGGTTTTTCAGGTGGAACTTTTGGGGAATGATGTAATCAGATGACCATGTTCTTTTAGGGTATGAAACAACTATTTAGGGGTTGAAAAACCCTAGTTTATTGACATATGAGATTGGGGTTGAAGTGCCCAAATATGTCTATAACAATAGTTCCCTCGTGATTTCCATTCTATCAACCTTTTTCATCAGATGAGCCTTAGTTGTTTTCATCCCATCACCACCATCCCTTTGACTAATCATACACTTTCACTTGGTTGTTTTACCCTTTTTGAGGAACAGTTGCAATGAGTGGTCTTATTAGCCAGCCTCTTCACATAAATCAATATGTTTTGAGAAGTTACAACATCATCGAAACCAGTTGCTATCCTAGACACCACTCGTTCCTCAAACCGGAGTCCTCTTTAAGCTCTTTTCAGACTCTCTAAATATGAAAAGATTGTCAAGCGCTTGTCATTTCTAGCTCATTAACGGATTGGAAATGATATCTCTCTTGTATTATTTTATGCTTTTGCGGACTTGAAATATTAACTTACGAAAAATAACTTGTGAAGTTTTCTTTTTGTCCCTTTTCAAACTCTCTAAACATGAAAAGTACCGAGTTATCTTTGTCGTTAAACTCGTTAAAAACATCAAATAGCGACAAACTTGTCCATCTAGACAAGACTGAGTTTCACCTTCGCTAGACTCATTAAAACATCAAATAGCGATGGATTTTCCCGAAGGGTGAAATTATACAACAAGCATATGTTATCCTCCCCAAGCTTGATAAAAATAAAGAGGTACTTCTCAGCAATGATAGGGGAAAATGGAAAAAGGGGAAAACCACTTTATGGTACCAAGTCGCTCTTGAACATGACACTTTCACTCCATCACCGTGACTATCTGGGTTGGGTTATTAGCCTGATGGTTATCACACCGTTGGTCTATCATACCATCCATCACTTTGTTTTGAGTCAATGCTACCAATTCACTTTAGTGTCACCGACATGTTCAAGAGAAGTCATCTAGTCAAAATCCATCTTTTGCAATACGATAAACCTTCATTTTCATGATTACCATTCCTAAACTTTGTGTCGTCTGTCAAATTCCATCTCTAAAATCACTACACTCGTTTCATGCCATTGATGTGGGATACATCAAGTCCCTCCTGCGACGAGTCCCTTCTTGTCGACATCAACTCATTATCCAAGAAGTTGACATAGAAACACCCATTCAGTACCTTAAGGCTTGCATACATCAATGGCAGGTTTCTTGCTTTCGGTGATAGGCAGACATCAATGGCCTTCGACCAAAAGAATTTTTATGGTGTTCGACATCAAATCATCTATTCACACCATGCAGAATGTACTGCTGTACCTTGAGGATCATTATCATTATCAGTGATTTCTCTCGCATCTATTAATAGCTTACATCATCGGCTGGTAATCAAATGGTGTCTTCCGATGTTCGACTTAAAATCACATATTCACATGGTTAGGCTTGTACTTGAGCAAACAGTTGAACGAGATTGAAAACCCCAGATCTAGTTTCATCCATCCGGGCTGTGATATCAGGAGTACTAAATCATATGTACAATGGCTTTACATTGATAGTCATTCTAATCATGCGTCTATAATCTGTAGACTTATGTACATGTAATGAAAGTTTATAAGCTGAGCATGGGTATGCCTTCCCTCGGTGATTCATGTAAAATCAAATATCATAATATATGTATTGTAATTGATGCAGGTCACCTTCCACTTTGATACCTCCTCATCACATCATAAAGTGTTTCATTCAACATTGGCATTTTTCTGACTTCATGCTTTAGGGGGAAACTGTTATAGATCCATTTGGGCACATCAAATCCCAACATTCAGATCAGTGATTTAGGACTCATCAAACCCTAAAATCAATTGTTTCATGCCCTAAACAAGTCAACCCTTTGAATGCCTCCTTCCTAGACAGTTTCATGACTTGAAGACATCTAGAAATTGCCTCTAGAGGGACCAGCGTAGGTAAGCCCTTATGAAGGTGCACTGTAGAGCAGCTAAGTCCACTGCCACGGTGCTCTACAGAGCACTTAGGCTTCCTTTCACCTGTGCTAGGCGAGAATGAGCAAAATTCACATAGGGTTTGGGAATATTCTTATCTTGTGGAGTGATCTAGAAGTTTCCCTGTCTTATCAACTCCTATGAGCTTGAAAATGGATGAGGAATGAGTTAAAGATCATCCTATACTCTCATCCCTTCCTCCATGGAACTAATTTTTAGTATGGAAGGCCATTCAATGTCACCATTAATGACAAAACCTCCTTCATCATCCTATAAATTGACCACTCATCTAAGTGATCAAGGGCTGGCTGGATTATGTTGAATTGTAAGGAGATAATGCTACTATGAGATTTGGCATTGAAGCAAGTATTGTAATGCCACAAGTTTGTCATGCTTTTGATGTGATGTGGATGGGATCCAAGCTAGAGGAATGACTTTGAATTAGACACTGATGTTTGTAATTCCTTCTTCTATCTAATAAAGTGTTTGAACCTTTTTCCATATTTGTGTTCTTTCATAATTCTTATATGTATGAATTGCTTCTAATTCCTTTCATTTATATTCAATGGATCGTATGCTTTGATTGGTTTTCATCTTCTGTTGTGTTGACAGTGTACTTTTCAAGTGGATTAAGTATGGGAAGGAGTGACGGAATCAATACAAGGGAGACGAGAGGAAAACGAAACTACAGGTAAGCCTTCTATCCTCTCTTCTTATCTATTTCTTATAGGGAAAGTCTAAAACACTTTAAACTATTGTTCTAGGCACAACTACTTGTCTATTGAATTAGTATTTATCCGTAGATGCTAAATTCTCCAAAACAGTAGGGTATGCTAAGTCTTTGTTGAGTAGGTGTGTCTGCTCCAAACCTCAATTCTTCAAGAAGCCTAAAGTGTTATCCATATATCACATTGTACCTACCTTCACACGAGGTATACTTTATAAGGTGGTAGCTAATTTCATTCCAATGGATAGGGTAGGCTTGCTCTCCTCACTCCATTTTTGTCTTCCATGGCCTCCTCTCCTTCTAAAACTAACTTCTTCTTTGCAGTTTGGCTATTCCCCTTATCCTCCTTTCTCCAAGGCACGCCTAAGGGAAGTGTGGTAATTCGGCCTATGAGTTCAGGGGTGAGATCTATGGAGAGGCCTCTCACCATAATAGTGGCATGGGTCCTAGTCAGTCGAATGAGGGAGAGAGAAAAATCTCTGGCTACTTCATCATCATACCCCCTAAATTTCTCAAAAAAACCCATCCAATTATGCCTTATGAATATCTCTAACACAGGAGGGTGTTGATGAATCTTCACTATGTTGATGGGCTCCCTTCTATTAAACTCCCTTGTCATTTTCTCTTATGGATGGAGGAGTGTATATGTCTGATACAAATTTTAATGGAGGAAATCTAACTGAAAATTATGTGTATACAATCCAGTTATACTGCAATCACTTTCAACAAACTAGAAAAAAAATTGTGTTCCTTTCACTTGGAAAATTGTGGGGAAATGTGGAGCCTACCTCCTTAACATTGCTTGATGAAACCACCCTCTATTTTCCCCTCATAAAGCTGCTCACTGCCAATCTTGTAGACTGTTTGACTGTATCCTGTAGGATCTTGTAGGATTTCCTGTGGGATCCTGTAGGTGGTCCTGCGCAGGAAAAAAAACAAAGTTTGTCTTTCCTTACACTTCTTGAGGGCCCAGAGCGATTTTTCTAGTGTGAGCCTCGAGAATATGAATGCTTTTATGCATGGCGATCAATGTTTATTTCCTCATATGGGTGATTTGAGTGAGGTGGTTTGTTGACAGCCAAGTTACGAATATCTATTTTTGGATCGTTAGTCCCACTACCACATCATCATTCTCCTCACCTTGCAATGAACTCCCACTTTGGGCATTAGTAGCTTAACTACTTTCGACCTCATTCTTCTTTTCCTTGACTTGACTTATTCCACGTGTGGAAGGACTAACTGTTTTGTCCTCGTTGGCTGAACGAACGTGGCCAAGTTAAATGGCCACCTTTCTCTTATAAACCAACTCTTTCACAAATTTTAAATCTTTTGATCACATTATGTGAATGAGAGAGTGGAATTGAGATACTTACCTGTGGTAATGATACCTCGATGCAGTTTGTTGAAGAAATGAAGTCTTTGCTTTGTGTTGGTTGCACGTGCTTTTCTCCTTTTTTTTATTTTCCTTTGATGATTTTCTTTGATGTGTAGGTACTTGGTGTTGATGATGATGATGATGATGTTGCTTCTAGGCTCTGGGGGAGCTTCTTCTACCTTTGGATATCCATGCTTGAAACTTACTACAACCTATGATTTTTGTTTTGTGGAATAGGCTGCTACAAGATTTCCTACAGGATGTCCTATAATTGCTTCTCCCTCAAAAAATTTAATCATTTTCTACTGCTGGAACTTGAGTATGATTGGAATGGGAAGAGAATGGGTCTAGGGATTTCTGCATGAGGAAAAATAGCCTTCAGGTGTTGTCCCCTTGCTCTCTGTCTTCATCCTATTCTCTCTGTGTTTTTTTCTTTGAAAACTATAATTTTTTTAAACTGATTTTTTTTATGAATGCAGGGGTGATCATGGTGGAGAGAGTTATGGTGAAGTAGGAATTTATTTCTATGACTGGGGCAAGTCATCCCCTTGCTCTAGGGTTACTTCTTTTAGGATTCCCAAGCCACTGTAATTCTTATAGGGTCATCTTGTAGGTTTTCACGAAATCCTGTAGAAAACACAAATCCCTTGTAAATTGAGGCAAATGAGTGGAAAAATGGAAGGAATGATGGAATGATGAAGGATAACGAATGGAGAAATAAAAATATGAGATAAATAGGTCACTTTTGAATCTATTTTGTTGCTTAGATTGTCCTCCTGCTAACCTGCAAACAATATTTTCATAATTTTTCCTTTCTCTTTTTTATATTTTTTTATTTTATTTTTATTTTTATTGAAAGCGACTAGTCTTCCTCCAAGAGGTTTCCATCCTATTTGCTTGCCTTGGGCGCCTCAAGAGAGGTTTTCACCTAGATATCTTCTTATTTCACTTTTTTATTTGGCACCATTGGGCTGCCTCAAGAGGTTTTCAACCCAAGAGTGGGACTCAAACGCCTCATGGAGGTTTTCACACAAGTCTCCTTATTTTTCTCTTTTCTCCTTTTTCTCTTTTTCCTTTTTCTTTTTTTTTTTTAGTGACTTGATGAGGTAGGAGGAGAGACTTGATCCACCACCATCATTGTTTTGTTGATACCATCAATGAAATCTCACTTTGACAATGCCCTCTTGTAAAACTTCAATCTATACCCATTAACAAGTAAAGGAATGGCCTTTGCATCTATGGTTCTAATCTGCACTGAACCATTATCATGACATTTCTCGATGACATAAGGCCCTCACCATCTAGTCCTTAACTTTCCCTTAAATTATTTATATCTGGAATCATATAAAAAAGCCCAATCACCTTCTTAAAATTTCTTGTCCTTGATGTTCTTGTCATGCCAGATCTTCCTCTGAATTTGAGTCACCTCTGTGTGTAGGAGGGCCTGCATTCTGAACTCATATAACCCATTCAACTAGAGCAATCTCTCTTTTTGTGCACTACTGAGATCTAGATCTAGTTGGGTTTCCATCCTCAATGTATTGTACTCAAATTCAATGGACAACAGGGCCTTCTTCCCATAGACTAACTCATAGGGTGTGAATCTAGTGGTGGTCTTCCAAGTGGTATTGTAGGCCCATGTGGCCTCAACTAATCTATCTACCCAATCTTTTCTGCTGCTACTAACCACTTTGGTCAGAATGCCCTCCAATGCTCTATTTGTCACCTCCACTTTCCCATTAGCTTGTGGGTGATAGGGAGTGGAGGTTCTATCGTTGATCTTGTGCTAACCTAACAAGTCTTCAATGATGTTGGATGTAAATTGGCAGCCCTGATTAGTGACTAGTTCTCTAGGGTACCTAAACTTGTAAAATACACTCTCCCTTAAGAACTCAGCCACCTTCTCCTCTGTTGCTGCCTTGATTTCCTTGGTTGCAGCCCACTTGGTCAGATAGTCAGTGCACACAATGATGTACTACTTTTTCTTGGAAGGAGGGTCAATAGGCCCAATGAAATCCATGCCCCACTTGTCAAATGGCTCGAAATTCACTTGAGGTTAAAAAGGAATTTCATCCCTTGGAGTAGGCTTTCCCATACTTTGGCACCGATCACACTGACTGGTATATCTTCTCATATCCTAATGAAGAGTGGGCCAATAATAACCAGCTTGTAACACCTTGAATGTTGTCCTCTTTGCTGCAAAGTGACCTCCACAAGGCCCATCATGACATGTCAGAAGGATGTCAAAGACTTCCTCCTCCCTAACACATCTTCTCAGAATTTGATCTGAAACTAGTTTGAAGAGGTTGCCTCCAATCCAAGTGAATGGGGCGCTATTCCTCACAATCTTGTTTTTCTCTTTATAGGACAAATTCGGTGGGAACTGTGCAGATACCAAATAATTTGTTATGTCATCAAACCATGGAGAGAGAACTAAAATGGTGAACAAGTGTTCATCTGGTAACTGATCATCAACCATTCCTTCCTCACCTGCAGGCAAAGTTAATTTGGACAAAAAATATGCAACAACATTTTCCTTTCCAGGCTTATCAACAATAGTTAGATCAAACTGCTATAACAAAAGTAACCATCTAATAATCTAGGCATTCACATCAGGTTTATTCATTAAATATTTAATTGCATCATCGTCGGTATGTACAAATGTTTGATAACCTGTAATGTAATGCCTAAATTTGTTCAATGAATGAATAACAGCTAGGAGCTCCTTTTCGGTCACTGTGTAGTTCAGTTTTTCCTTTGACGGATTCTTACTAATAAAGTAAATGGCATAAGGCAAGTTTTCATCTATCTGGCCTAGAGCTGCTCCTATGGATTTGTGTGAGGCATCAACATGTATATGAAAAGGAAGGGCCCAATTTGGGCCTCGGAGAATCGGTGCAGTGGCCAACTTGTCCTTTAGGTGTCCAGGGCCTCTTGATAGCTTTTTGACCATACAAACTCAGAATCTTTGGCCAACAACCCAAATAAAGGAGAAGCTAACTTCCTAAAATCTTTTATAAACCTCCTATAGTATCCAGCTAAACCTAGAAAAATTCTGACATCTTTCTGCTTTTGCATAGGTGGGATGCTTTGGATGATAGTTATTTTGTTTGGGTCCACCTGCAATCCCTGTTGGGATATTGAATGACTTAGCACAGTCCCTGCAGTCATCAAGAACTCACATTTTTCGGGACTAAGAGAGGTTCATTTCAATGCATTTGTTCAGCACTTTACCTAAGTTGGACAAAACCTCCTAGAAATCACACCCATAAGGTGTAAAATCATCCATATAAATCTCTACTACATCATGGACTAGCTCGACAAAGATACTGAGGACTGCTCTCTAGAAAGTGGCAGGAGCATTGCATATGCCAAAAGGAAAGACCCTATAGGCGAAAGTACCCCAAGGACAAGTGAAATTGGTTTTATCTTGGTCTTTCGAGCTGATCTGGATTTGATTGTACCTGTTGAATCCATCTAGGAAAAAGAAAAATTGCTAGACCATCTAGCACTTGGTCGATGAAAGGTAGAAGGAAATGGTCCTTCTTTGTGGCTTTGTTTAACTCTCTGTAATCGACACAAATCCTCCACTTAGCATTTTTCTTTGGAACCAACACCAAAGGGTAGCCACTAACTGTCTGAGATAGGATAAATGAATCCTGCATCTAGCAGCTTTTGCAGTTCTTCTTTGACTATATCCTTGAAATTTGGATTCATCCTCCTTTGGGGTTATCGGACTAGTTTGCAACCTCATTTGATATAAATGTGGTGAGTACACACCAAGGGGTGCACTCCCTTCATTTCTTTGTAACTCCAAGCAAAGGCATCCAGATGTTCCTGTAGCATGTTGCACAACTTTTCTTCTTGGTGAACAGAAAGAGATGGGTTGATTTTCAAAGTTCTCTCAAGGCTGAATTATATGGTTTTGACACAGGTAGGGTTGGAATCAGCTAAGCATAGATCAATTTGATGGTTGTTCTGGGTTTCCTTTACTATTTCTTCTGAGGACAATGTACTAGGAGTTGGACTTTGGAGTATGTGTTCAATCAAATCATCTTCATCCAGTTGTCCCCCTCCCATCCGGTTGTCCACCTCCCATGGTTGTTTCTAAGGCATAGAGTTGGGTTGAATAAACTTCATCTTCTTCCTCTTCTTCCAGCCATAAATGTAAGTCATGTTCTAGAGATGGCTGAGCAGGAGGGTATAAGACTAACTACTTGTACATATGCCCGTTTTTTATAGTCATATTTCCAACCCTGTAGTTAATGTAGGCATCGGCAGTGGCTAACCGGGGCCTCCCAAGGATGAGAGGGTAACCAGTAAGCTTGGCCTTAGGTTGGAGAACTAGGACATTTGCAGGGTACTCCCAAGAGTCAATGGAGACCATCACATCCTCCACAATCCCTTCAGCGGTCACTGTGGAGTGGGCTGCAAGTTGCAGGATTGTTGTGGTCTTTCTCAATGAACCCTGGAGGTTGAGCTTGAGCATGGTGTCCTTGGTCATCACATTAATGGCAGCCCCAAGGTCAATCAAAGTGTGTGGGATAATGGGGCCATTGATGTGCACATGTATTACAGGGCTTCCAGGGTCCAAATACTTTGGACAGATTACTTGCCCCAGCATTAAGTCAAATAGTTGTCCAATAACATTAATGGTAGGGGCATCTCTTTTTTGCCTCCCTGGATGCTTGAAGCACTTCTCCTTAACAACTTGTTGTAAATAGGTACATCTTTTATAGCTTGGAGAAGTGGAATTTTGACACATATATTTTTTAATTCTCCTAGAAGTTTAGTCTCTTCTAGGGTAGGCTGGAGTGGTTGGGTTAATCTCTCAGGAAAGGGTGGTGGATTTACTTTAGGCATTTTTTCCTCTCTTTATTCCTCAACCTCCCTAGGTGGAGGTAGAGGTTGGTTGTCCAGGAGTACTGTCCCAATTCTCAGGTTGATTTCCACTGTATATTTGTTGTGCCTGTCTGTTATTCGGATTCAGATTTGGTTGGACCGGCATCTGGGGTTTTTTAGGTGGAGCAAGGTGTAAAATATATGATGGAGCAGGTGGTGAAGGTAATAAATATGGAGCATTGTTGTATGGAGGCCTCCACCCTTAGGGCGATGCATTCCACTGAGGTTGTGGCAAAGCATATGGTTGAAATTACTGGCTAGTCGGTTGGGAATGATACTGAGGTGCAAAGGACCAAGGAGGAGGTGTAGACTAGGAAGGATGAGCAGGGGGTGACCCCAAGAGGGAATGGATGTGGTTTGGTTGGGGTTGTAATATGCATGGGATGACCCTTGCATGCCTTGTTGGTACGACTGAGGCCCATGAGGTATCCTTTGATTTATGTAACAGAATTGTTCAGTCCTATTTTCTCTTAATGTGCATAGTGTCCATCTATATGGAAAGGGTTTGCAACATCTCACTCTTGAATTCTTCTAGCATGTTTCAAATATCACCCTTGATGGATGTATTGCAAGAGGATGGACTGACCATAGGTTGACTACCCCTACCCTTTTTCTTAGCTGCCCTAGAATGGTTTTTAAAGACAGTCTTGATATCCTCATAGGGTAACTGGTAGATGTCCCCTCCTACTAACAAGTTTAGGCTATCGAGAAGATCTTCCCTTACCCCTTTAAGCAGAACTAGCTTCAATGACTCAGGGTCAAGTGTGTACCTAACCCTTTTGTAGCTAAGCTGGAATCTTTCTTCATAATCCTCTAGGGATTCATTATGCCCTAAGGTCATCAACAAAATTTCCTCTTTAGTGTCTTCAGACCTGCAGTAGTATCGATACTTGTTGTTGAAGGCTTGCTACATCTGAGCCCAAGTTGTGATGCTATCCCCAAGTAAACCCATGAACTAGCGCAAAGCTGCATCCTTGAGAGTGGATGGGAATAGTTTCAACTTTTTCTCATTATTGGTGTAGTCATAGATTATGCATGTGACATCAAACTCAAACAAGAAAGTGTCTGGGTATTGTGAGGTTAGGCCATGGAAATGAGGAAGGGAATATGGGCTTATATTCTTCATTTTTGTATCCCCATTGGTTTCCTTGAGGGGAAGGCACCCTCAACTCTTTCTCTATTTCCTCTATCATTTCTATTTTCAGTCATTGGGTCAGTAGGAATGGGTTATTCTTCTTCTTCTCCCCCTGTAGGCTCTTCAAATATCTCTAGTTTCTCACCTAAGGGTTCCTCCAATTCACAGCCACCGAAGAAGAGGGAAGGTTGGTTATTTCAAGCAGTGGGGGTATTTGGAAAAAAATTCCCTAAGTTATCCCTATTCCTACGAGGCATGGAAGAAGTGTTTTTGGTTTTTTTGTGTTTTTTCAAGCTTTGAAACTAATTGCAAAATTGAAATTTCAGACTGAATGAAAACTAACTGACTGAATGAAAAATAATACCTTGAATGAAATCTTACTTGCAGAATGGAAAAGAAAGAAAACTAAATCACTTTTGCAGAAATGAAACTAATAGCAGAATATCGGAAACAAGAAATGGAAGAAATAAAGAAGTAATCACATATTACTCAGAAACCTTCCTGGAAACGGCACCAAAAAGTGATGAGCACCAGTATTGCAGAAAGAATGTTGCAACTCCAAGGTCTACCAACTTTACTTTATCAACTCGGGGTTCATACAA
This sequence comes from Pinus taeda, assembly GCA_000404065.3. Classification (NCBI taxonomy): domain Eukaryota; kingdom Viridiplantae; phylum Streptophyta; class Pinopsida; order Pinales; family Pinaceae; genus Pinus; species Pinus taeda. The sequence goes on along the minus strand of APFE031274752.1, from coordinate 6,927 downwards.
ACTTGGAGGTGACAATGTTGTATACAAAAGTAAAAGTGATGGGTCTTCTCTTTATCACTGTTGAGTTATCGATAGGCCACTAGAGTTTTTCAAGCCAGACTTCTATGGATTCATAATAAGCTTGATTACTAATGAGGGAAAGATAAATCTACCCTAAGAGAAAGCTTGTCTACTGCAGTAAGGGAAAAGTCTGAAATCAAATGCTAGAAACACACCATTTTCTAACTACCTACTAAGAGGCTATGCTTCAAAAGAATGCTAAGTTAACATGTATGCAATCCTATTGTCCTAAGAATGTAAATTAAAAACATCAAACATTCTACTACTATGTATGTAAATGAATAAAATAAATATGTTTTTCTTTTTGTCTTTTTTATGTGAAAGTGTGAAAGCTAATCTCTTTTAGTGATGTGGTAGGTGGCTTAGGGATGATGGTGAATGGTTAGAAGGTTGGGAAGACTAGTAGGTAACCTTTTGTAGCTTCCTAGAGGCTTTTCCCTCAATTTTTCCTCAAAACAAGCCACTACAAGAAAACCTACAGGATGTCCTAATGCGTTCTACAAGATGTCCTGAAAACCTACAGGATCCCCCGTATTTCTACAGGATACAGCCGAGAGAAAAAACATGGGTGTTGAAGGTGATGGAAGGATTAGGGAAGGTGGATGGAATGAGGCAAGGAAATGCCTAGGATCACTCCAAAAAGCAAAACCAAAGTTGGAAGATGAATGGATTTGCCCAACAAGTTTGGGGAAGTTTCCTTGTGAAATGATGAAATTGGTGAGGGTTTTAGTGAAAGCAAGGAATGATCATGGATCGATGAAGCTGCAAGGATATTTCCAACTATGAGATCTCTATGTACTTCTGAAACACCTGCATTGCATCAAACATTGACATTTACCCAAAAATCATGTAAACCAGGAGAATTTCAATGTTCTAGGAAAACAAAATTTCATGAGCTAGTTATCTACTTCATGCATGAGGAAAACTTGCAGAATAAGGTGTAATCATTGATGAGATATAATTTAAGACTAAAGGTGGAGGAAATGATGACTACATTCTACTCATGCAAACTGATCAAATGCTGGCCTAAATACAGGAAATCCTAAATTCCATGAGAAACTAGAATTATGTCATTTTGGAGCTGCATAAGAGTCATTTCCTCAAACCATGGTCCCTGGAGGAAGGAGTGAGGCAAAAACTGCCTATTGACAGCTTTTTGATTTTCTTTTATCCCTTCTAACTACTACTGAATTAAAGCACAAATGGAAGCAAAGTAATCAAATCTACACTACTTGCAATGAATAATTCTAAAGACAATTCAACCATTAATATATGAAATCAATCTAAGGATACAGATACAAGAAGAGGATCCTTTTCTGCTAGGGTTGGGCCCTAACCCAAGAGCTTCACCCTATGATTTAACTCAGTGCTAGATAAAGGAAATTCCCATTCTCATTATCAAAATAGAAAATTACATAGCGATGTTTTCCACAAGTCTTGAACTTGAAAATGACTAGTGTTTTTTACCGCAAAAATTCGAATCCTAATGAGGCTCTAGGCCTCTTTATTTATACAACTGAATTCTCCAATGACTTCCTTAAATTTAGGGAGGCTCAACTCCCAAACTTGAGATAAACTAACTATTTAACTCTCACTTGCTCCAATGCCTTTTGATCTTCATGACTTGGTTGTTTGTACTCCGAGCTAGTGTGATTGATGGAGGAATATTCAAATGAGGGAGGAGTAAAGGAGGAGGATTTACCTCCTGTTGGATACCTATACCAATAGGTTTCATATTTCATGATTGGCAAATTCAAATACCAAATATACGCTGCTTTGCTGATTCAAAGATCCCATATTTCCAAGGAAAGGCAAAGTGTGTACATGCCTTCATGTCTATTAAATTTTGATGGATGGTCCAACAGTCTAATCTGGATCATGCCATGTTTCAATTTTCTGTTGTAGAATAGAGAAAAAAATCTGTCCAAACTGTTTAATCTTGGAAGATCAGTAGTTAGGCAGAGAAGCTAAGGTTCCCAACTGCTTAATCTGGGGCCTTAGAAGAAATAAGGGTAGTGCTAGATAGGAAATCAAAAGAAAAAGCCAATGGAAAATAAAAGGCACATAAAGGGTCTGCAAGTCCAAGTGCACCCTCCAAGAAGAAACAAAAAATGCTAGGCAAAATAGTTGGGTAGGTAGATGGGGTTGCAGAAGTGGTGGTCTTTTCAAAACTGCATCATGCTGGTCAATACAAGGAAAGCAACACAATGGAGCATATCTAACTTCCCTTTTCCCTTTATTTATCACTCATTACTAACATCCCTTCACCAGTTGTGGTTATGAAACAATTCAAGGTTTTCATGTTGGTCCTTGTTGCCTTTAAAAGCCACATTTCTTGTGCAAAGTTCTTTTCATTTTGATCTACTCCCTAAACTAAGTTGTTTTCAAGAAAACTTAGTAATATCACTCTTCATTCACCTTCTCCCTCCAATTAACCCTTAACTTCTATTTATCTAACTCCCTATGTCACCCTTCCCTACTATTATAACACCATGGTGTATAAACCCTAAGCATTCTATAAATATCCCCTCCTTGGCACTATAGCCATATGATTCACTACCAGGGAATCAAATTGACATCTGGTCAGTCTGAGAACCCAAGCCTAACCTCTCTTCATCCCTCACAAGCTCATCTACTTAGCCAACCCTTCATTTTTCCTAAGCAACCTTGAAAAAACCCTTTTTCACCCTTAGACCCGCTCAAAAGCAAAAAATATGAAAAAACCCACTTTATCTGCGTTATCCTAAGTCTGGGACCCATTTGCGCGTTTATGCGAAAATTTTATGAAAACCCACTTAGCCTAAGTTTTGAAACCAATCCGCGATTTTGCAAAATTTCATGAAAAACCATAGCTTCCGCCTTTTCCTAAGGTTTTTTCGGCTATACATGATTTGATAAGAAATACATTACAAACTATGAAATTCATTAATATTTCTAAGGGTCCCGCCGGGCGCATATCCCAAGGAAAACAATATTTTAATACACGCCCGACATCGTATCATCCGTGCAAGTCAATGGCCCGTCGACCGTCTGATGAAGCCCTTTTCATTCGACGGTTGACATGGATATCGGACCGGCCCCGACGTCCGAGGGATATCAGTCGATATCTGTCAGACGCTGATGTCAGGCCGGGTCCACGCGTCGCCCCCAAATCGCATCGAAGCCCCCTCTGAAAGATTCTGTTCCGTAGCAAAAGCGGTGTGATGCGATACCACCATGGTTTCTGGTTTTCCGCCAATCCGCCTGCCTGCGTCAGCGCCGCATCACTGCCTACGTCAGCGCCGCGTCCGCAACCCCCGTCCACCATTGCTCCACCTGTCTGCCACCTCACCACCCCCGTGGACCAGTCATAGGCCGCCACGTCACCTGATGATGTCATTCTGACATCATCCGACCCTGACCCACCTGGTGATGTCATGCTGACGTCATCCAAAAAAGGCGCAAATGACCCAAAAAAGCCATATTTTGTCAATTTTCGCGTTCTTTTTGCAATTTTGCAAAAAACTGTTGTTGCGCCCTCTGCATTCATTTTATGACCAATTGCACCAACTTGCCCAAAATCGACCAGAAGACCTTCGGCGTGCCTACCCACCTGCATTAGTGACCCGGCCCATCGATTTACCAGGTATTTCTCCCTGCAAGTCTTCTCTAAAGCCTGGTTTTTGTCTGCAATAACTGAAACTCACTTAAGGCACTGAAAACGTATAATTCATCGGTGAATTCTCTGTGCCCAGCTCCCACTTGAAAATTTAACGGTCGAAATTCATTAGTCGAGCCTGTTTCGACTAAAATTTCATTGAAAACCTGCATTTTCGTTCATGCAGTCATGAACTGAAACCTGGAACCTACATTCAATTATTGAGGAAGGTCTGTTAAAGACAAAGAGTTTCCTTCTTAAGTGACTGAAACAGTATTTCAATTGCTGTAAACTTACCCTGTTACCCTTCATTTCTCAATTCACCTATTCACTCAGGCAGTGCTCTTTTTCCTTTTGCCCAGTCTAAGTAACATTAGTCTTCATACAAAAAGAGTCTAAGTAACCATGGAGACTCCAGTTGCACTGGTGGCCCTCAATGTTGCTCCCTTAAATGCCCCTCAGAGAGAATTGGAGTGGCAGGATTTGGCAGACTTAGATTAACAAATCTCAGAGGACTTTTCATCACAAAGCAAGTTCCACCTCCACCTGCTAAATGAGCTTAAGGCCAAACATGTGTATGGGACAGACATATTAGGCATTTGGGATTCCTTCCTCCCAATTTTCAGGCTCCCTCAGGTCAACCAATTCCTTGACCTGATTCATCTGTGTGCTGTCTGCTATGATCCCACTCAAAGAGCTGTGCTTGACCCTTCAGGCTTAGTTGTATTCTACATGACCCCTGAGGCCATTAGAGAGATGTTGCAGTTCAAGACTCAGAAGAAATTGGTTCCCCTGTCTTTATTGGATCTGATAAACCAAGGAGCTAAGATGCTGACAAATGCTCAGATCACAAAGTTGAACCAATTGTTTATTAAAAACTCTGACACTGTGTTGTACCCTCCTATTTATGCTGGTTACCTCAATAAATTGGGTGTAGATCTTGCAGATATGATCAGTTCCATCTTGGGGTACAAATCAGTTGAATTTATTGATGAAACTGTACTGGTGATGATGACTATGTTTTCCCCTGGAAAAACTCCAATCTATTATGATTATGCCACCTACATATCAGATAAGATGCATGAGCAGTTTTTGAACCTGTCAAGAGAGAAGGTGTTCAGATACACCTCCTACATCTACCACTTGATTCTATATTATCAGCATGAGAAATTCTCCTTCATTGTCAAGAGAACGGATGCACAAGGCAATCCAAGGTCAGTAGTGTACTGGACCTCAGTGTTTCATTGCAGAACCTACTCTCCGTACACTTACTATGAATTTATAGACCTCTTCATTCACCCAGCCATGTCATTGTTCCTAAGCTCGCCTCCTCCAAGACTGACTGATGAGATGCAGAGAATCCTGCAGTTATCCAAAGTGTACAGCATTGGGGATTGGTATTTTTACCAAAACTACACCGTAATCAGAATATATGGTTGTGAGTTACCCCCATACAGATTGTCCAAATATGTTCCCATGAGACTATTTTCCCTTGAATACTTCAGGCAATTTGGGAATGTTGATATGATACACTTCTCAGGCAAGGGCAAGAAGGCATAGCTGAAAGTGAAAAATCAATTGGGTCACCTTGTTTTGAACAAAAGGGAGGAAGGCTGGAAGGAAGCTGATAGAAAGCTAGAATGCCTTGGCCTGAAGACTAGTTTCCTTTGGAAACCCTATGACCCCAATCACTCCATATCATTCAGAAGGGTCAAATATAGGCTCTCTAGTTATGATCATGTAAGTTTGCCCCACATTGAAAAATATGCAAATCAACCCAAATGGAAAAGGGGCACACTGGAGGAACCTGTCACACAAAAAGAACTGAATGAGAGAGCAAGAAGACATCTTCTGAAATTGGCTGACTTGGAACTTCCTGCACAGGTATTCTCTCTGCCAAAGCCTCAAGCAGGTGCAGCTGCCTCATCCTCCACAGCACATCAGGAGGCAGTCCAAACCACAAGTCAAGCTCCCAGCAAAGGCAAGGAAAAAGAGATGGAGCAACAGGTACAGCAGGCACAGGTTCAACAACCCCAACAGGTACCACAGCCACAGCAGGAGCAGCCAGGGCAGGGAGAACAGACAGTAGAGGTCCCAATGGCCACACAGCAACAGCCAACACAAATGGCACCTCCCAGGCAAGATTCGAGGATTGACTCTTCTGTCCTCCAAACCCCTCAAAGGGAGGATGTAAACAGGAAAAGGGACAAAGATACTCCCCTTACTGCCTCACCAACTCAAGGGGAGAAAAGGCAAAGGTTAAACCCTTTCTCTGAAGAATAAATGCCAATGGGGCATACTTCAGGTACAGGCCTGCCCAGCATGGAGGCCTCAGCCAGCTCCTTCCAACAAGAGCAAGAAAGGGCAGCAGGAGGAGAAGTTAGCTCCTCATGCCAGCAAAGGGAAGGCGAGAAGAGCATCAAGCAGCAATTCAAGGACATCAAAAAGAGAAATAAACCCTTGAGGCTACAGTTATATAATCATCTATTGAAAATGGCCCCCACAAACCAGAAAAGACTCATGTTTGCATATGATGCACATGAGGGTAAAATGATTATGAGCCATTTTACACCAGCAGTGCAGCAACCACAATCAGTTGCCGATTATATCAGGACCAACCTTGAGGTCCTATCCAAGGACATCCACCCAATGGATCAAATCGAACTACACAAACAAACGGGTGAGATGGTGTATGCCACATTGGCAGATAAAACCTTGGTGAACTATAGGCTGCAAAATAGCCTAAATAACATCACTGCGCAACTTGAGCTGGAAAGGGCTTCCTCTCAAGCAAAAGACAATAGGATCAAAGCTCTAGAGGAAATCATAATAGAGCTTGGGCATGATCCTAAAGATGTTAAGGTAGTATAAGAGATTCTGAAGCTAAGGTATGACGATATGGCAGCATTGAGAAAAATGTTGAAGATCCCAGCAACTCTTCAGCCTCAAACAGAAGAGATTGCCCAGCTCAGGCAAGATAAGGATGCAGCTGCTATGCTGATGACGTTATATAAAGAGCTCATCCACACCCAAGAGAAGCTGTAGGAATCAGAGGCTACCTTGCAGGCAGCATTACAGCAAAAGGAGGTAGGACAAACCTCACAACCTCCTCCAGAAACAATAAATCTTGAGTAAATCCCTCAAACCACTGCCCCTCCCAGCCAGCAGATACAACAGGCAGCACCATCCACCTCAGCACCAACAACAGAGCAGGCTGAAAGCCTTGACAT
>APFE031274751.1:0-10245 GCA_000404065.3 Pinus taeda | reverse complement strand
CATATGCTTAACTTCTTTTCCAAAATACTACCATATAACTTGGCTAAGAGAGGTCTGATCATAATTGTCCGATAATTAAAGGGGTTATTTGTATCCCCACTTTTTAAAATAGGGATAATGAGGCTCTCAATCCAAGGTTTAGGGAACCCTTGCTTGAATGCTTGATTGAAAAGCCTGTGGACGTGGGGGATGAGGACAGGACCTCCAATTTTTAAGATTTCCGCCTGGTAATCTTCAATGTCCTTAGCTTTCCCATTAGCAAGGCGATTAACCCCAAAATTAATGTCTTCTAAAGAGAAAACTTCTTTCATTGTAAGCAGGATTTCCAAATTATCCATGACATTTGGAGATTCATAAAGTTTTTTAAGATAGGAATTCCAATCGTGAAGAGCAATTTTATTATTATCTTTAGTCTTCCTAGTCACAATCTGCCTCCAAAATTTCTTAGGAGCTACCTTAGAGAGGCGTGAGAGATTCTCATGTCTTTGACGAATGTACTGCCTCTTTTTCCTCTTAGTTAGGGCTTTGTATATTTTTATCTTGTCCATTTTAAGAGATTCATCAACTTCCTTAATTGATTTCCTCGCACTTTTACAATCTTTGTCATACCATGTATTGGTTTTGCTATTTCTTTTATTATTTGAAACTTCAATTGAGAAATTGTTAATAGAATATGAGAGGGTTGTAGTAAAATTATGATAGAGGTCTTCTATGTTGTCTATACTAGATAAAGGAAGCAAATTAGTTTTTAATTCATTTAGAAAGATAACATTTTTATTTCTATCAAATATTAAGTTCTTTTGGCTATAAGTATTATTTTCTGTGGGAACTCTATGCATGACAAAATTGAGAGTTATAAGTAAAAGACTATGATCAAAGTCAAGTTCGTGGTTGTTTAAGATGTCAAAATTTATTATTTCGTTGTTTAATGGAAGATCGGAAATAATGTAGTCTACCATGCTGCTACCAAGTCCATGGATGCAGGTCATCTTGTTGGAATTGGGCCACTTCTTTAGACCATTGCAAATTATGAGATCCTGAGCACTAGAGAGCTTGACTTCCTCCGACCCAAACAAATTTTCCCCGAGGTCTTCAGAGCTCCTTTTGTACCTACTAGCCAAAGTAGGGTCTTTGTTTAACCAAATAGGATTAGGGTTGGAATGATTGCTTAGAATAATAGCTTGGTTGTTTCAAATTTGAGCATTAAAGTCACCTATTAAAAGGATATTACCGTCATTCCTTAGTCTAGAAATATCATTCTCTAAACCATTGTAAGAGTTAGTTTTATCTAGATTCTTCTTCTTATAGAAGTTAGAATTGATGGGGGAAAAACATATTGCCATGTAGGACTTTTTATTATTAATGTCTCTGATCTCTATCCAACTATATTGGTTGTGAGGGTCGTTTTTATAAATTCTAGCATGGGGGGATATGTTCTTCTTAATGTAAGAAGCTATTCCCCCAATGCCTCTACGGGAGGATCGCTTGTTCTAGGTAGACCATAGTGTAAAGCCATCTATGTTAGGGACCTTAGATTATTCGTGCTCCCAAGTTTCAACAAGCAAAATAATATCAACATCATTTGAAATCCAACTTAGCTTGGGGCCTTTGTTCCATGGGAAGCCCCGACAGTTCCAAGAAAGGATCCGGGGCATGTTTAATTTCTATTGATTACTATCTTTTTGGTTTCTATCTTGAATAAAGGCTTTCCTATTTCTGAATATTGCCCATTTTCCTTCCTTTCTAGCTTCTTTTACCTTTTGAACCTCCTTTCTTAATTCTGCTTGATCTTCTAAAATGATATCTTCATTTATGAATATTCCCGTTCCTTTTAGACTTGAGGTTTTACTAAGTATGTCGTACTTATGATTAGTGGAGCTCACCTTTATGCGGATTAGTCTTCCTTTATTCTTAATTAATTTCCCCAACCTTATTGCTTCTTTGAGACACATTGTTTCAATTTGTAATCTATTATTAATTCTGTCTGGGCTAAGGCTAAAGTATCCTCATCTACTTCCTCTTTTAAACCAAAGATTATAAGGTTCAAGGCCCTTTTGTTACGTTTGTGGTCTAATTCTATTAATTTTTTCATTTCATCTTTAATTGGTTTGATATCTAACTTATCTACCACATTATTTAGGGTGAGGCGACTATTAACTTTTTCTTCTAGTTCTTTAATCATGTCTTTCATTTTAAGATTCTCTAAAGTATCAGCATCTCCTTGTTGTAATGGTTGGTTATTATCTTGGTTTTGTTTTTCTATAACCTACAATCTAGTCTCCATTGCCTCCATTTTATTCTCCTGTAGTTCTATTTTATTTTCTATTTGTTTTTGAATCGTGTCTTCAAGATATGCAAATTTATTTTCCAGCATGGCTTCTGACTCTTTTTATAACTTGGCTTTTCTTTCTTCTCTACATTTCTCTAAAGACTCTATATACTCATAAAGGTCTTGTAGAGTAACTGTGCTAGGTCTTCCTTTGGTAATCTTTGGTAACTGTGCTGAAATATTCATACTTGAAATTGTATGAGAAAATATGTATTAGAAAAAGAAAAAGAGAAGGAATGTGTGCACCTGATATCACCAAACCTTCTCTACATTTCTCTAAAGACTCTGTATACTCATAAAGGTCTTGTAGAGTAACTCTGCTAGGTCTACCTTTGGTAATCTTTGGTAACTATGCTCAAATATTCATACTTGAAATTGTATGAGTAAATATGTATTAGAAAAAGAAAAAGAAAAAGAATGTGTGCACTTGATATCACCAAACATATGTATTAGAAAAAGAAAAAGAGAAAGAATGTGTGCACTTGATATCACCAAACCTGATTGCAGATCGCTCGTGCCCACCGCAGCCCGGAGACCAAAGAGCCCACCGCAGCCCGGAGACCAAAGAATATATGTGAAGAATATATAGAATATGTTTTTAACTCTTTCACCAAGCTTGAAAACTATAGAATATGTTTTTAACTCTTTCACCAAGCTTGAAAACTCTTTCACCGAAGAATATATGCAAAAAAATATATAAAGTACGTGTTTAACTCTTTCATCCAACCTCACAACTCTTTCATCTAAGTATATATAGAGTACGTGTTTAACTCTTTCACCGAGCTTGAGAACTCTTTCACCGAAGAATATATGCAAAGAATATATAAATTACGTGTTTAACTCTTTCATCCAACCTCACAACTCTTTCATCTAAGTATATATAGAGTACGTGTTTAACTCTTTCACTGTATGTTTTTAACTCTTTCACTGTATGTTTTTAACTCACTGTATGTTTTTAACTCTTTAACTCTTTCACTGTATGTTTTTAACTCTTTCACCCAAGAATATACGTAATCACCACTAATCACCACTGAAGAAGAAGAAAAATATATAGAGTATGTTTTTAACTCTTTCACCAAAAAATATATGCAAAGAATAATATATGCAAAAAATAAAATACGTGTTTAACTCTTTCACCAAAAAATATATGCAAAGAATAAAGTACATGTTTAACTCTTTCACCAAAAAATATATGCAAAAAATAAAGTACGTGTTTAACTCTTCCACGTTAAAAGATTTTTTTTTTAAAATATATGCAAAAAAAATAAAGTACGTGCTTAACTCTTCCACGTTAAAAAGATTTTTTTTAAAGAGTTTTTTAATATTTTATTTTGCCTCTGAACTCTTTCAACCATATTGCCGAAAAATTGCCGAAAAATTACAAAATATTTTTGCATATTGCGAAAAAATTAATTTTGTAACTTATTTAATATATAAAAAAATAAATATTATAAATATACATATTATTTGCATATACGAAAATTTAATTTTAACTTTTTAATATTTATTTTTTAATATATTACATCTTTTATTTTATATTAATATTAATATATTTTTTGAAATGTAATAAATATTAATGATATATTACTAAAAAATATATGTAATATTAATTATGAAAATATTTTAATATTGAATTAATAAAAATTATTATTATTATATTAAAACATCTTTATTATTTTAAAAACTCAAACCCAAAAATAGAATTCAAAATACAGCCATTTTAACTTTTGAAAATTCTCGATGAATTTTATACTACTAAACCACAGGTATGAAAAACATAAACCTTATTACCGAGGAGCACTTACATGGTTCAAAATGGCGCCTATCGTGAGTTATCCAATAGTCATAAACGGCGCCTATCATTAGTTATTCGATTGAAGATTACCATTCCTACTACTTACACACTCCAAAGGCCTTTACACACCAAGAGAATTTACACAAAACCGTAAGAAAATCTCACAAATCCAGATATGCAGGTCATGCCAGAAACCCCATGCCACCCTGTTCATTGACCCTCGCGGCAGCCTCCATGGCATCACCGACGCCACCGGGATAAGCTTCCCCAGTCTCGCTGTGACTCGCTTCCAGTTCTTTGATCCTCCTCGCGTCCTCCGCTGTAACAGCCTTGTCCAGCGGCAGGTCTTCAGTAGCAGACTGCACCATTAAGAGAAAAATAAAAACTCAAAAAATAATCCCAATAATATATTAGAAGAGTGTAGATCAGTTGTAAGTCTACATCATATTAAAGCAGAGTGTAGATTAGAGTAAAAGACAGACTGTAGATTAGTTGCAAGTCTACATCATAGCAAAGCAGAGTGTATGGTGATAGTTACAGAAAGAACGTCTCTCAAGGTCGTTTTCATCGAGTACGGCAAGCGTGCATTAACATCTGCCGCCGACTGCGCCGCCGAGGCCACGCCGCCTTTAGAGATCTCGCCAGTCCCGGTGGCTTGCCGCTCGGCTGCCTGGACTGCAACTGCATCGCTTAGTTCCACAGGCTTATCACCTGCTCTCATGGCAGCCGCTTCCAATGCCTGTCAACGAAAAAATAACAATACGTTGCCAATGAAATTCAATAAAGAGACGCTCAAATTAAAATAAGTCCAACACCACTCTAGCTGGCGCCAGGTACCTCTCCGATGGTGACATCCGCGTTAGCCGCCGTGGGATAATCTGCCGGCGTCGGGCGGATGGCGGAGCGAATGGCCTGCCCGGCTATGTATTCCGTGGTGACGTTCACACCGGGCAGCTGGGCTTCGGCAACAGTGACACCCTGCTCACCCACAACGCTGTCTTCGGCCCGGTTGTTCACTAGGCCGGCGCTCTCGTTCATCTCGGCCGCCGCCTGCATGACTGCGGCGGCGCCTACCTTCAGTGTTTTGCCGAGCGCCCTCGTCTCGGCGCTTTGCATGAGAGCTGCGTCCTGCGGAGTGATGGCCTGCGCCGCCAGACTCCCGCTGACGTCGAATATGTCTCCATATGTTATGGGCTCCGGCAATTGATCTTGCGCTTCATCCCTCCTCGCCTGCCCCTGACTCATGATGGTCCTCTCTTCACACCCCAACAACTACAGCCTTAGGTATAACAGGTTACAGACACTCAGTTTGTAATCGTTTCAACTACTCTCACCGCCCTCACGACTTCTTGATTTTATATATAGTCACCAAGAATGATATCCGCTACGTCGTGGTGGCTCCTGTTAATGGATATACACGTTCGGTGCTGCCATGGCAAAGGCTCAGGCCAAAGCAATATTGTGCAGACACTCGTCTACAGTTATTTGAAGAGGTGACACGGGCTGCCATGTGTCATCTGCTTAATACACACCATTGTCCGTTAATCATCCTTTCATGGTTTATTTGCCATGATATATCCTACCATGTCGATTCGGATTCGGATTCGGATTCGGCCAAGCTCAAATTCAAAATGGACAGTTAAACGTTTGGGAGCCGTTCGATATTGTTCTAAAATTTTAGCGAAGAAATTAGATTTTAATGTTACTTATGTAATGATCCTTTTAAGGTTATGTCATAATTTAGCAAACTACCACATCGTAGGAGGAGGTTAAATATGAATTTAGATTATGGTGTAATTCCGTTAGGATTAAAATTTAGTACATCTTTTTAGGGTATGTTAAAGTCCTGGTGTATAATTTTATTTTGAAAGTTATTTTTGTTGAAATTTGGTTAAAAAAATAAAAATTAATAGTGTTGGAAATAAATTGAGTATTACTAAAATTTCTGGTATCTAAAATTCTGAAGTTCGATTATTGCAGTTCATATTTCTCAAAATTTCTAAAATCTTCTCAAAAATTTTATTATTTTCTAAGAAAAATTGTAACTTCATTAGTAAAACAAGGAAAAGGGTTAGGTATAAATATGAAAGCGGCTAGATGAACAAATAAAATGGCAGACTCAGTATAGATCAACTTAACTTCTTTTCTCTGTATTTTAACCTTAGTTTTTTCGAGATTACGAATCTCTTTCCAAGTATCCCCTCCGTGTAGGGTAACTATTTTGGATTGAAGATTGCTGTGGTGTGGTTTTTGAGAAGAGTTCGGATTTTCCACAGTGCTCATTTTTATATGGTGGAAGTTTCGAGTCTAAACCCAGACTCATCATCAAGAGTATTGTACGGAGAAAAGAAGAAAAAGGGACTATTGTACGGAGAAAAGAAGAAAAAGGGTTAGGTATAAATATGAAAGCGGCTAGATCATAATATAATTATGTTATGAATTTAAATCTAATATAATTATGTTATGAATTTAGATCTAATGATGCTTAAATATGAATTTAGATCACTATATAATTCTAATCATGTTTAAAATTTATGTATTGATTGGCATTTAAAAAAATTATGTATTGATTGTAAGATTGTGATCAGAGAAATAGTTAATTTATTTATTTTTAATATAATTTTGAAATAAATTCTTCATAATAACAATGAAATTTAAATTCAACTATGTAAAGTTTTAATGAATTGTTATTTTTAATATTTATTATTAATTTTGAATTTAAATTGAATTTGGGTGATTTTTTTAAATATTATTTTAACAAATTGTTAATCAAAAAATATTTAAAATTATTTTATTTTTATTATTTTATGTTTTAAATCATACTAATTGCTTTACATCGTTTTAAATGTAGTAATATAGAAATGTAGATCATGGGTAATTCTAATCATGTTTATTTTATTAATTACACTTGAAGATTTGTGATTAAGAGAAATAGATATTCTTTAATTTTAATTTTTTTAATAGAATTTTGAAATTTAAATTTCATAATAAGGTTTTTAATAAATTGTTATATTTATATAATTTTATTATTTAGATTGAATTAGTGGATTTATTTTTTATTTTAACTATTTCTATCTAATTTTTATGCAAGAATTATTTAAAATTAATTTAATCTTTATATTTTTATGTTTTTTTAGATTAGTAGGAAAATCAAAATGTCTTATTCCCTCACTAAATGGTTTTAGGGTATATTAAATATGAATTTAGATTATGGTGTAATTGTGGAATTTAAATTTCATAATAATAGTAAATATGAAGGTTTTTAATGAACTGTTAGTTTTAATATTTTATTTTCTTTTATTTAGTTATGTTGAGGATGAATCATATTAAAGGTTGATCAACAACTTATGATGTGATTAATATAAAAGACTATCAAAATCAGTATAAATCACAAAAGTTTAAAATCAAGCTTTATTTTATTTATTTATTTTAACTAATGTTTAACCAAAATTTAAGGAAATTTTGTATTTAAATTTTTGTTTTTTTTTTAATATTTTTTATATTAGATAAGAAAATCAATGTCATAGTTCTTTCGTACATTATTTAGAGTATGTTAAATATGAACTTGGATTATGATGTAATTGTGACCACATTTAAAATTTCATGTAATTAATGTGAAAATTGTGATTTAGAGAAATAACCATTTCTTTCCTTCTAAGAGAATTTTGGAATTTAAATTTTATAATAACTAGTAATTTAAATTTTATAATAACAACCAGTAAGAAGGTTTTTAATAAATTGTTATTTATTTTATAATAAAACTAGTAAGAAGGTTTAATAAATTGTATTTTATAATTTTAATTTAGACGTGCTTCTTATTCACTTTTGTTTGTTATAAATTGTTTAACCCAATGTTTTAGGGGAAAATTTATATTTAAAGTTATTTAATTTATTTTAAATGTTTTTTTTTTTTAAAATGGTGCAAAGAAATTCAATGTATTATTGCTTCCGTAGGCTGTTTTAGGGTATGTTAAATATTATTTAGATCATGATGTAATTCTAACCATGTTTAAAATTTTAGATAATTATTTTTAGATTTGTGATTAGAGAAATAGTAATTTCTTAAATCTGGAATTTAAGTTTTATAATAATAATGGGTATGAAGGTTTCAAATTTTTATTTTATTAGTTTTTACTT
This sequence comes from Pinus taeda, assembly GCA_000404065.3. NCBI lineage: Eukaryota > Viridiplantae > Streptophyta > Pinopsida > Pinales > Pinaceae > Pinus > Pinus taeda. The sequence goes on along the minus strand of APFE031274751.1, from coordinate 1,984 downwards.
TTATCTAATTTAGATGTTATATTTTTTTTAATTTTTTTATAAATTGTTTAATAACAATTTTAGGATATTTTGTATTTAAAATTATTTAAATTTTCTTTTAATGTTTTATAGATTAAGTAGGTAAATCAATGTCTTATTTCCATGTTTTAAGTGTATATTCTCTTGAAGCACTTTTACATTAATTTAAGTCATGGGAGTGTGTTTATGGAAATGGATTATTTAGGTGATTTAGTATTAATTTCTTTCAATTATTTGAATATTAGTTGCTTTGAATTATTTGAGTATTATACACTTTGAATTATTTTAATATTTTGTATTGCTTAAGTTTAAAGGATGTATGATTGTCACACTACTGCCTACACCATTAGTGAAATATGCGCTATCGAAATGTGTTACAATGTTTGATGCCGATAACTATTTTTCACGATCTCTTCCCAAAAATGTAACCCATTAGACTATTTAGTTGGAGGAGCAAACACATTCTAGAGAAAATGGAAACATTTTTATTACTAAGTAAGCACAACCCATTAGACTATTTAGTTGGAGGAGCAAACACATTCTAGAGAAAATGGAAACATTTTTATTACTAAGTAAGCACATTGACGCTATGCCACTATAAATTGCACCACCTTAAATCATTCAACAATGCAAGTGTTAAGTCATTCAAACTTTGATTCTCTTTGTTCTGTATCAAAAAAAACTTTATTCTATATCAAAAAATTGAAGTTAAATTATGAAAAAAATCCAATCATTATTTATTTGGTATCATCTTCTCTATATATCCCCACTCAACTTCTCATCAAAACCACCCATAGTAAATACCTTTACATAATTAACCAATTGAATTGAATGAATCCATGATGGAAGAAAGACAAAAATTTCTTATATTTCTAAATTACTCGTCATGAATACTGCCCCACCGATTGAGTTCCACAAGACAAGTGAATATCTCAGTAATACCATAAATAGTTTTTGGAAGGAATTAAATCAAATTCGTTTACCCAACTTGAAGGTTATGTTCATGTTTAATTATAACACTTGTAGGAAATGCATTCATTAAGCACTAACTAAGGATATATATAAATAGGTTGATGGACATTAAGAAATACTTTAGAATTACTTCTATTTCCTATGTATATTATCACTATCAGCTGTGAGGGGAGGGACAAAGTAAAACAACACTTGTGAAGTAGTTAGTATGTGAGGGCCATCTATTACAATCTTTGTTATCTACCATTTGTCACAATGTATGTTGTCTACTTCACTCTAGCACCAAATTTTGAGGGATACACTAATAATTTATATTCTTCTCTAATGTAAGTGTTGATCATTGTGTATGTTTAAAGATTAAAGAATATGTCTATGTTTGAGTAAGAGACAAAAAGAGAAAAAATACCTTCTAATAATAAATCAAAATAACATGTACAATATCTATCTAGCTAATTTGAAAATAAATTGTTTTGTTTATTATGAATCCCTTTGATGATTGTTGTCAAAGCCCTTGTACTAATTGTTTTTATTTTCCCCATTATTGTTGAGAGAAAGAATTAAGGATGAAGATACTAGTTATAAAATAGGTCAAGAAAAAACAAAAGAGAATAGAATAAAAAAACATAAACAAAACATGAGATCTAAACTCCCTTAAAGAGAGATTTTTTAGATGTTGTCCCTCTACACAACAATATCCCATATTTATATCATGGGATAGGTAGTAGGTACAAAAGATAACCATAAAAAACAATTACAAATGGATGAGAAGGACACTTAAGTGGGTTTAAAACTCACACTTACATGAGAAACCAACATTCTCTAGAACAATACATTATAACGCTCATGATTTGGAAGAATGCATAGAAATAATAATGCATTGGAATAATACATTTATCTCATTAACTCTAATACCCCCCATTAAAGGAGAAATGGATTCTCTTTAACACCTAACTTGCCTTAGTAATCCATTAGTTGATCTCTTCATCATTATGCT
>APFE031274743.1:0-16741 GCA_000404065.3 Pinus taeda | reverse complement strand
AAAATTACATAGATGATGATGGGAACATTGTGGAATATTTGTAAGACAATCAAATATATTTGTTAGCGGTAAATAAAGATGAAATAGTGTTCCTCACTCAGGAGGAGCAGGAGCTTTTTTTATAGCCCAAACTGAAATGGATTGTCAAGAGTCAGAAGAATACAAACAAGGATTTGAAAATTCTATAATGGAAGTATATAGGCAATACAATCTTAGAAGCAAGAAAAATCAAGATACTGCAAGTAAAAGGAATGTAGAAAGTCCTGTCAAAAAGGACTATGATTCTGATCCCAAGATAATTACACAAAATCTCTCTAAGAAAGCCACAAAAAATTTGGGAAAAAAACTAACAAAAGACACTATGGAAAATCTAATTCATACTTCTTCTAGAAATACTCAACTAAGCTACCTTCTACCAACCAACAAATTCAACCAGCCACAAAAATAGTTGTTGATAAATCTGATTTTTCAAACATGCTTAAAAATCTAACACCATTCAATATAGAAAATGAACTTGCCAAGCTGAAAATTTCAATCCCCTTAACTGAATTAATCAACGAGAATGTATAAAGGACTCAGGTAGTGAAGGCATTAAACATTGGGGATAAAACTAATGATGCAAATTTGAGTGATGATCATGTAGAAGGTCATTACTATAAACTCAATTTTCAATGCACCCATAATATAGCAGAATATGAGATACTTCTCTTAGGACTGCAATTATTAAAGACATTAGGTGCTAAAAGAATTTTTGTTCAAGGATATTCTGAATTAATTATTAAAAATATCAAGGGAGAAAATGTTGCAAAACATCATAGGTTGAGAAACTACACGAATGTTGTCCTTGACTTTTTAAGAACTTTTGTAGAATATGATCTTTCTTTCATTCAAAGGAATCACAATGTGTTGGCTAATGGCTTAGACTTTTTAGCTAGCACATGCCAAATGCCTCATATAAACAAACAATATATAGTGAAGATTAAACATCGTCCTGTTGTACCTGATAATATGAGACATTGGCAGGTATTTGGAAGTGATAAGCATGTACCTGATAATATGAGACATTGGCAGGTATTTGGAAGTGATAAGCAGTTTGAAAACATTTTGCAATATAAAGAGGAGTATGAAGACAATAGCATAGACTCTGAAGTAGAAGATCACATTAGTCAATATTCAGACTCTGAAGTAGGAAATCAGATTGTTGAATATGTAAATAAACAGCTTGATGATTTTTACGTAAATATTTCAATCAATAAAGATGTACATACACTAGAATTACATGAAATTGATCGAGAAAAAGAAGTCCCAATTCAAAATCAAAACACAAATAGGGCATTTAATTTGCAACAACAAGGAAGTAGGGGAAGAAGCAGATAAGCTACTAAAAGAAATGCAGTTGAGTCTTAGTTTCACCTGGTCATATGATCCATTAGGGGTCATTTCTAAGTTAAGATTGGAAAACAAGTCGACTTCTTATTTTTTAAAGAGCCACACTAGAGATAGAAAAGTATAAAAACCAGCTACAATGGTGTAAAAGCACCCTACAAGAGGCAGAGGGTCAGGTGTTATCCTCCATAGTACAGAATCCTACCATGCAGGAGAAAACAACAAAGAGAAGTCGAGAAGAATAGTTCCTTTGAGGGGCTAAAATTTTCAGTGAAGGCTTCAAAATCATGTATAGGAAGAAGGCCAAACTTAGTTCAAACCTAAGCCTCACCAAGGATTTAGACGAGGAGAACATTATTGCCACGAGAAAGCCACTTATTTCCTCATTAGTAGGTGACCAAGCTACACTCTCTCCCACTACGTCCACAAATTCACATGATCAAGAGCAGGTTATGAATACCAACAAATATACTACAGAGGAGACAGAGAAAAGTGTATTTGATATTTTTAAAAAGTTTAAAATGAGGAATGACACCTTGAAAATCAACACCTACAATCAATTCTCGAAATAAGACTTCCATTTCTCAAAGAAGGTTGTTGTTAGCCTTCACTTCACAGAGAGGTAAAATTCAAATGGTATTCCTGGAGGCACATGTTCCCCAACCCACGCCATCATTACACTACAAGAAGAAAACATTACACTACAAGAAGAAAACATGAGTTTGATGTAAAAGACATACATCCCATTGACCAAATGGAGATGCACAAGTAGACTCGACAAATTATTTTTTCCAATTTCACTAACACTACTATTAGTTTTTCTAAATTGCAGGTCACATTAGACAATGTTCAATCACAACTAAAGACGAAGGAGGTCTCTGCACTTTCCAAAGACACCAAGATCAAAGTTCTGGAGGATTTGGTTATCAAAGTAGGTTATGACCCTGCAAACATCGATGATTCAGAAGAGCTAGTAAGGAAAAAGAATACAGACATAGCAACATTAAGGAAGAAGTTGAAATTACCAGCTACAGAAGATACTCTAGCCAAGGATATTGAAGAAACAAAGACACAAAAGGCAAACATGATGAAGCTCATCATAGAACAGAGTGTACAGTTGAAGCAAATGGAGACAAAGATGGAAAATATGATTAAATAAAATGGAAAAGGCACCAAAATTGTTGTTGTCCGTTTGGAAGCACTCCCTATCACAACCATTCCTACAACTACATCTTCTACAACAAGCACAGGGCCTGTTGCAGTTGGCAAATGCAGTGCACAACATGTCTCTGGAGACTAAAGAGATCAAAATATTGCAGGCTCAAGTAACAAGATCACAATACAAAGACTGATACTTTTAAAACGAGATAGAGGTATGGAAGAAGTTGGCTCAGTCCTCTATTTGGCAACACACTCGCCGAGGTTAACCGAGGTTAAAGAAATTATGTGGAACAATATCGTTGAAAAGAGAGATGAAATCTGGCCATGTATCCATATTATATTTGAGCACAAGGAATTGATGGAGAAATCCAACCAAACCATTTCCATTATCAATGATGAATCGGGAGAAATGGGTGCCACAACAAACAACATCATAAAGTTTTTCAATTCCAAAAATAGATGAGTTGGATGATTTGGAAGTAGATGATAGAATAGAAATAGGCTTGGAAGTAAATAAGCTTCTAACAAAGAACTTCGTTTTAGAGCTTACAAAGAAATGTCACACTTTGGAGGTAACATTCAACATGTTTTCCACTAGAATAGAAGCTTTAAACAAGAATTGTCTCCCTTCTTTAATTATGATTAATGATAAATTGATGACCATGGAAGATTACATGAAGAAGCTTCAAGACATTGCAAAGGATATAGCCAAGTCTTCCCACATCAAAGGTACTATGACAAGGAGAGAATGTTATCAAGCTATCAGCAACATGAGTTTTATCCAACATGGGATAAAACACATTTGTATAGTGAAACCCACTTTTTCTCTCTCAGGTACATGAGATCTACCTCAAGGTAACAAAGATTGTCATTCCACATGAAGAGTAGTGGGATAAGTTGTGTGATTTCTAGGATTAAAAATACGAGCTCAACACCCAAATAGTGGCCACTGAGCAACTGTTCTCCACCAAAGCAGTGCAAGATGTCTAGATCGCCCTTCTGTTCTCCACCAAAGCAGTGCAAGATGTCTAGATCGCCCTTCCCTAGATTCACATCTTTTGGTCACATTATTTCATTTATGTTAGTTTCAGTTAATAATAGAATTCCATGTGAGTGAGGTATTAATTTTAATAATTTTTGTAACTTATGTTTAAATACTTCATTCATTTGATGTATTGAGGTTGGTTCCTCAACATTGTAACATTTTCTATCAAGCAATGTACTTTTTCCAAGTTGTTGGAGCACTATTAATAAACGACTCTTCACAATATACTTGTGTTATGAAACATTGGTGATGTTTTTCCTACTGTAATTGTGTTTTCACTATTATTTTCTTCATGTTATGCATTTGAAATCTAATTGTAAAATAAGAGATGTGAAAAATAGGATATGTTTTTGAGCACCCTATTTGGACTGTATTTACAATGTGTATGTTTTCTTTTGAAAGTGTCATTGAGAAATTCTTAAATGCTTCTCAATCCATGCTCAATAAGGCCTTCTCTCCATTCCATAATTTAATCTAAAGGCCCTATGGCTACTCCTTTGAACTTTTGGTGAGTATGTAGTTTTATTTGACTCCATAGCCCAATGGAAAGAAAGTAATTTGTTTCTGCTAATTGTTGCTCCAATAGTATCCCCAAGGGTTATCTCAACTAGTAGAGTCCCCATTGTTAAGTACCGCCTTGAGGTAGCAGGGTCAATTCTCCTCCACCCCCTTTGGGTTAGTCTGTGCTAGTATGGCCAAAGGGGTTTGATTCCCTTAGGCGTTGATCAACCCAGATATTTCCCAACTTAACCACCCTAAAATAATGTGTTGCTCCAATAGTAAAAAAACCTGAACACGTCAAGCAAGCAATCTTCCTCCTCTATAATATGTGTCTGTTTGACTTAGTCCCCTCTTTTAAATTTTACATGTCTCTAAATTATTTGCAATGCATTTTTGTGAGAGAAACAAGGGTGGGGCTGCCACAAAAGAGAGGTGTACTTTGAAGAATTAGATCTCGATCATCTTTGTTCTTCAAAAAGCAAGGAAAAAAGTTTTTCCACACAAAATTTGGGTTTATACTTTTTTGGTGAGGAACTAATCCCCATAGATTGGCCTACTAAGCCATGTTTACCTAGATGCATTACTAGTGTTATTTATTGGGGCACTAAAACCTTAGCCTTTGAAATTTCTTCTTTGACAAAACTAGAAAGACTTTCCTTCTCTTATCACCACTATTTGGGACCATGAGTTAAAAGAAGTGATATAGGAGCATGGGGTGGGAGCTTAGATGGACACCCACTAGATATGGCAATCTAGCCACCAGAAAAATATTTCATCCAAAACTCTCACACCTCCTAGTTTTATGGTTGCCCCAAATATTTTCTAATAGAAACTAATATTTATTGTATTATAAACATAACCAATAAATATAAAATAGTCAATATAAACATAATAATTAATATAAAAAAATACAAACTCATACACAATCAATAATAATAAAATATTGATAGGTATATTTAAATATTTATTTACTTATACATTTAAATAATTTACACATAAACATTCCATCAAAATTTAAAAAAAAATAATAATTAAAAAATTAAAAAAAAAAAAATTGAATATAAAGGAATTTTTGAATAATGGAAAGGAAAAATTGCAACAAATATAATAATAATAATAATAATATTCATTGAAACAACCATCAACTTATAGTATAATAAAGTTATACTTGATTGTAATTCAAATTGAAAAACTAAAATACAATAAATAATTAACTAATATATAGATTCATAAAATATAAGTAATTAATATCTAAAATTTTAAAAAAATGTTAACCTTAATAAATATCAAAGTATTTAAAATATAACAAAATAAATAATATAATATAAATATATATATATTAGAATTGAAATATAAATAAACTAATAATTAAATTGTATAAATAAGTGGGACCATTTTCAAATTATCAAAATCACATTATCCATTTATATTTTTTCATAAAATATATAAAGCTCTTTCCTTAAATCTAAACAAACTGCTTAAATATAAACAATGTAACCAATATTTGTCATGTAGTATATTCATTGCAATACAAAATATTACGATGGAAAATAACCATCCAATAACAATAAAACAATGGCACTTAGAACTAACCATCCAATAATCTAAACAAACTCTTTAAATATAAACCATGTAAGCAATATATGTCATATAGTATATTCATGACAATAACAAATATTACGATAAAAAATAACCATCCAATAACAATAAAACAATGGCACTTAGAACTAACCATGCAATAATAATAAACGAATGACATTTAAAATTGAAATAATAATAAACTAATAACATTTAAAATTGAAATAATTGAAGTGAAAAATATTACTATGGAAAATAACCATCCAATAACAATAAAACAATGGCACTTAGAACTAACCATCCAATAATCTAAACAAACTGGTTAAATATAAACCATGTAAGCAATATATATTTAACCATGTAAGCAATATATGTCATGTAGTATATTCATGACAATACCAAATATTAAGATAAAATATAACCATCCAATAACAATAAAACAATGAGACTTAAAACTAACCATCCAATAATAATAAACGAATGACATTTAAAGTTGAAAAGAAAAATTTGCACTTCGCAAATACCTCTGCATAAAATTGGAATCGAGGTAACTGTAAGACAATTTGCAAGTAGCTAATACCAACAAGGTTTAAAACGTAATCAAGGCCTACATTGATACATGATGCTAATCAATTGACATTTTCTAATTCTTCTAATTCTCTGACTATACTACGTTGTTTCAACTTCCTCCAACCGCATCCCTTTCACGTCCTGCAAAACCGGAAAAATAAACTATAAAAAAAATATGACAATATGCAAAAAGATTAGAATTCATATATTGGAACTAAAATTGTATCTATTTGAAAGACTCACGTAGTCAGATTGTTCGGCCTACCTATTCAGGGGCAGTTATCTTATAATTACGAATAGAAAAACACAATATGATATTGTCAATCTACCAAATTCCAGTCAGGTCAGTGACAAATGTATTAGCAATTCCTGCATAATTCTGCTATTCCTTTGGCCACGGTGGTTCTCCGTGCATTTCATGAGTGCCTTAGATTTGAGTCCCCGCCGGGTTCTGGTACTGGTTCCAGCCCTGAATTCTCCCAAATTCATACTGTGGCCCAATCCCTTGGTTGACGCGTGGATTCATTGAAACGTCAATGAAACCTTGATTCACGGCAGGTGGATCAAAGTATTGGTTACTATGATTCTGCTGTAATCTGTCTCCCGTGACAATAGTGTTGTTCTGCACTTGTATCTCTAATGGCATCCCTGCTAGGTATCTACCTTGAAATCGTTGATCATATCCCACATCCACAGCATCAACAGTGCTCGTTCTCAAACCCTGCACAGGAGCTGTCTTGCCTCCCTGATTCATTGCTTCGTTTGCGTTGGCCTCAATCGTGTAGGAAGTTTGTAATGGGGCCCCTCCATGATCGCCATTCCCAGGATCTATTCCTCTTCGATTAAAGTTGTTGCAGAGATTAGGGATACCTCTATTCCTGTCGAAATATTGGTCAGTGATTTGCCCTCCTTGGAGCCCACTACTGCTCGCAAGAAATTGATTCCACTGCTGCTTTTCTCCTACAAGAGGTACAGAGCTTTGGAATTGCTGTTGAGGTTGAGCATTCGTTAAGGATGAAAAGTTAGAGTCTTCACTTATTTCACTGCATGTAGCAATCCTCTCTGGCAGTGTGGATTGTGTCGGCAGTGGAAGCGGAGGGACACTATTATTTGCTGCTGAAGGACCGAATGCAGTTAGCTGCCGAATGCGTTCCAGTACAAAGGGCTGCTGTTTCGAAGAAGACCGCGGGTCTTCGGCTCCTCCTGGATGTTGGAAAGTTGGTGTCAGAAATTGCTCCGATGGAAACTGAGCTGGGACGTCCGTGGCGAATGATAAGTTAGGCGGAATTTCTTTGCTTACTTCGGCCATTGATATTAGGTAATCCAGTGTCTGCCCCCCATTGTCCAACCCTAGCAGTCTAGTCAGCTCCAGCAAACGCTTAGTTTGTTTTGGCACTAGCCAATTTAGGGTTTGTTTGCCATTCTGCAACCCCAGTTCTCTTGTGAGACTTATTACATGGGGCGCCATTGATAATAACGAATCAATCGCCTGTCCGCCTTTCTCACACTCTAGCTCTTTTGTCAAGTCTGTCAATCTATTGATTTCAGACGGTAACATCCACCACACCGCAGCTCCCGTAGATCTCAAATCCAAGCCCTTAGTGAGTTCATATAATGGTTGTCTACACTCATTCGGCACGTCCAATCTCCAACGTTCTTTCTTAGCCTCATGAGGTTGCTTCTGCAAATCACCTGGACAGCCCTCTTGCTCGGCCTCTGATTCCGTATTCCGCTTGGTCGTTTTTCCGCAAGGACGTTCAGAGCTTGTCCCCGCTAGGTTTTTCTCTTCGCTATCCATAGCGCCGTGGAGGAATCAAAAGCTCACTCTACGATATTAAAACCTAATTCTCAGCGCTTAAATCACTCAAAACAGAGGATATGCTACGAACCGCAGTATGAATCCACGAGGACAGTGTAATAGTTTCATGTTAAGATATCGTTGCCGGAATTAATAGGGGATTTGAAATTATAATTGAGAAAAGTTAACGTTCTTTACTAAATTCTACAGTATTATGAATGGTAACAAAGGTATAAATAAATATTGTAAATAATTACTTTATTACCTATATTTCAGGATAAAGATACTTGATATTCGCGACAACTATATATTAGGTTCAAGTTTTCTTAAAAATGGTGATTGCTTATTAAAAAATTATTTTAATAATAATATAAAATAATAAAATAAGGCTTAAAACTCTTTTTAAAATTTTAAGGTTCAATCTAATAATTTTTCCTTTCACCAATGTTATGTTATAATTTTGTCCCTTATTTTTTAAGTAATATATTTAAAAATTTAACAAAAATTCCTTAGAATCATGTGTGAGTTGTATCCTCGTTAGGGTTTCTTAAAGGGATGAATCCATTTATATCTTAAAAACTCATTCTAAACAATTATTACAATTTCAACACAAAAATCAAAACTTAAAAAAATTATATAAGGTGTTAATTAATTAATAAATTCAAAATAAAATACTTTTAACCTTGATTTTTTACCATAAGCTTACATGACCCCAAGGAGGATCATAAAATGATCTTATCACCTAGGGAATTACACGTAAATAATGTTTTGAATATTAACCACAAATTTGACTAGTGATTAATGACATTATAAGCATAAGTAATATATGAAAATAACATATTTACATTTCGATGGTCATGTTATCTCTAGAGGAAACTCTCCTAGGTTGTAGCTCGGAGATGCCTTGTAACATATAATCTTCAATATTGTTCTCAGAACTATTGGAATGGATGATGGTTTGGATCAAGTGAGATAACCATTTCAACTCTGTTCTCACTCAAGGCATGCATGAACACCCTCAACAATACAAGGCTTTGGACTCTTAATGCTCAATAGTTTATTGATGTAATGGGTAGATGGAGAATACTAATTGTACCAGCATATTGCATACATAAATACATATGAATGGCCAGCTACATGTAGTAAATGAAACTTATAAATCTAATTTATGAATGCAGAGATAAGATGACAGTTATTTGGCATTAGATACAGCATAAAACATGAATAACCTATTCAAGTGCAAGCGTAGAATAGCAGAGAAAATGGAAATTGAACATATAATAGCAAAATAAGCTTATATTGCTAGAATGAAGATGAGAAGCTTGAAGGAACAAAGTAGCAACAATCTCGAGAAGTTGAACCCTTGCTACATTTAGTTTTCAACCTTTTATAGGCCTTTTACCATGATGTTGAGCTCTCAAAGGCTCAGAGTCTTAATCTGTCCTCTCTATCCCTTAACTGTTTGATACACAGAGGAATAACCACCTTTAGGTAGTTTGATGCGTTGTCTAGGAGCTCTCTCATGCCAGAGATGCTCCATGATCACTTGTTGGTTTTGGATAAGCTATGTTGTTGACGCCTCATGACAGATTCTGCTTCAGGTTATGTTGCATTGTAGGTGCCCATGATATTTTTGTTTTGGGCTAGTTGCATTGTCTACTTCATGATCTCTATTTTTGTGGCTGTGTCCGGCATGCTTTGTTGCGTTGTGCCCTTTAAAATTTTAGCAATGCATGCTTTCTGTAAATACAGAACAACACTGCCGTACTGTTTCTGTTTTAAATAGAAAACACAACAATATGGAGAAGTCCCGCCCCTCTTTGTCCTTTTCGAACTTCAAAAGACCTTAAAAATGGGATATATGTCCATCAGGTTTGCCTTTTGGGTGATATGACATCTCCACTATTGATGTGGGAGTTCTAGATCCAATGGTGATGATCCATTTCACGCGGCTCTTTTGTATTGGAGTTAAGCGCCCGATGAGGGTGGTTTTCTCTCTCCTTGTCCTTGACGCATGGCGGTCGCTATATGGCATCAGTAGGGGCTTGGCCTAAACCACTTATCGCCTTTGGCTTTCCCGAAATCCTTCTAGTTTTGCGATTTTCCATTTATATTGAAAATATGTGAAATTCATTAAAGATGGCTTTCCATAGATCTCAAATTTTATATATTTCACTTCGTGGACCCTTTCAGGTTCGGGCTCATCATTATCCACACTGCCCTATGTTCCTTTGTATTTCATTATATAAAGAAATACATTAAAAATGTATTAAAATCGTCGTACCCATGGACCTGAAATATTATCAAATATCGTATATATAACTGTCGGGCCCGATTATCACATCACCCATATACTTGTCCATAGGCCCCACCGCTTGGTGCTACTCCCGCTGATCTGATCATCGGAGATCACTAATCGGTAGTGTCCTACGCCCCTTCTTTAAGTCATCCTCTTTATAGTGCCGATTGCGATTAGCCACTTAGATATGGTTCATTGATTATCCAGATCTAATGGTTGTTGTTCTTTCAATGTTTAAGCTTGTGATTTTGGCTTTTTCATGGTTTTTAAAGTGCTTTTTGCCTCCGGATAGTGTATTTCTGCCCCTCCAAGGGCTCTCCTCTTGCGTTGATTTTAACCTTTGGATGATTTTGAGCAAATGCTGAAGATTTCAAGAGATGTTTTAGATCCCTTGGGATGATTTTAAGTAAATTTGGAAACTTTAAGAACATATATGGATCCAATTTTGGGCCTTTTTCTCGCGAGGCTAACACTGGCTCCTTCTGGTGATGAAATCCTCCCTGTGAGGTTTCAAGGATCACAGATGAATGCCTTTCCTGCAAAAACAAAATCAAATCTTCCTCCTAGTGTTCCATTGGGCATGTTGTCTATTTTTTAATGAAAAATAAAAACTAGAAAAAACATGTTTACAATAACAAGGATTTAAAGCCTTAAACGACATAAAGTTTCAATTAGCGCCCATTTACTCGGCTACCAAAAGTATCTCCTCCTTCCAGACTGTGCAGAATGAATGTATTTTTCTGCTGAACTTGAGCGATGACAAAAGGACCTATCCATAAAGAGTCAAACTTGCCATGATTATCTTTCTTTTCCTTAAATGCATCCCATTTAAGCACCCAATCACCAACTTGGAAATTTTCCACTTTTTCCTTCCTATCAAAGGTTTCTTTGATTGTCTTTTGATGAGCCTTTGACTTCTCAACTAGCTACTCTCTGATCTCCTATAGTTCAACCAGGTTATTCATTCTTTTTGCCATGTAATTCTCTTCATCTTGTTCTTCTTGCAAGAGTTTAGCCACAGGGAGAACCAGTTGGATAGGGAAAACAACGTCAGCACCATAAACTAGTTTAAATGGAGAATTCCCTATGGACTTTTTTATGGTAACTCTGTTATCCCATAGTGCAAACTTCAACTTGGAATGCCAGCTCTTTTCTTTGTCCTCTAAAATTTTTTTGATTACCCTTACCAGACTCTTGTTAGATGATTTTTCCAGGCCATTGCCTTGAGGATAATATGAGGTAGAATGCACCACTTTAATGCCCATGGATTTAGACATGTCCACCAATTCTTTTGCCTTGAAAGCTACTACATTATTAGTGACTAGTTTGGTTGGGAAACGAAAATCCCATGAAAATATTCTCATTCAAGAACTTTATGACAACTTGATGATTGGCATTCTTAGTTGTTATAGCCTCAGTCCACTTGGTGAAATAATCATTGGCTACTAATATCCATTTGTGTTGGCCACTGGAATGTGGGTTGATCTCACCTATAAAGTCCAAGCCCCACTACTGAAAGGGACCATTGACATGTAATGACTTCAAGGGCATAGATTTTAGTTGTTGTCTTCCTGCAAACCTCTGACACTTGTCACAAGTTTTCACAAAAGAAAACAAATCAACGAATAGAGTAGGCCAATAATACCTAGCCCTCACAATTTTGTGAGCTATGGTCCTCCAATAATGATGCCCTCCACAGATGCTAGAATGGAAGTGGTGTATGACTTCCACAACTTCTTCTTTATGTAGAAATCCCAAGAGGATTCCTGATGGGTATTTCCAATAAAGCAGATTTTTGTTTATGCATAATTTGGCTGATCGGAGTTTAATGGCTCGGGCTTGACTTAAGCTAAGACCTGAAGGGAATTCTAGCTTTTGCAAAAAGTGAACTGTGATGTAATACCATTGAAAGGTGGCTAGATTTTCAACCAGAGATTGATTCTACTTTTGTTCTTCTGCTGCTCCCTCTATCTACTCATCATCTAAATTTAGACCCATGCAATTTATTTCTAACAAGCTACAATTTTATTCAGCCATAACTTTAGCCAAGTCCTCGCCTTTGACAAGCTTAGTGGGCTTCACCTCTATGTTAGACTCTATCAATTTTGCAATCCATTTAGCTCTCTTTCCATCAATATCTCGATGATTTAAGACATCCTTTACTGAGCCCGAATGTAGATATGCAACCACTTTGGAATGAAAAATATAAATTCCGAATGCATTTAAAGGTTTTTTGAGAGCATAAGCTTGTTTTTCAATAAATTCATACCTTAGTTTAGCATCCCTTAGAGTTTTGTTGAAAAACGCCATGGGGTGCTCCATACCTTCATCGTTTTTCTACAACAAAACTGCTGCAAGTGTATCATAAGAGGAAAAAGAGAAGATACAAAAATCCTTAGTGTAATTTGGGCTTATTAGAATGGGAGCTTCCATGATAGCTTGCTTGATGGCTTCAAAAGAGCTTCTTGAAGCATCTGTGCATTTTATTTCTGATCCTTTCTTCAGCATGGAAGTGATGTGCTTTACTAACTCTGCAATGTTTGGAATGAACCCCCTTACAAAGTTAATCTTACCTAGGAAGGATTGAATGTACCTTTTTGACCTTGGGATGGAAAATGTCTGAATTTCTTGAACTCTTGTTGGATCAATATTCACACCTTCAACAGAAAAAATATGTCCCAAAAGCTTGCCTTCTTCTAGAGTAAATTGTGACTTCTTCGAGTTCACTGAAATTCCAAACTGTCTGCACTTTAGGAAGACCTTCTTCAGATGCTACAAATGGTCTTTGTGACTGCTAGAGATGACTCTTATGTCATCAAGATAAATAAGGACACACTTTTCCTTCTCTCTCAAAAAGGCTATGTCCATGGCCCTTTGAAAACTAGCCCCAACATTCATCAATCCGAAAGGCATATTGGAGTACATGAAAGTGCCCCAAGGAGTAGTGAAGTTGGTCCTTTCCTGATCTTCTAGATGTACAACAACATGATTGTAACCTAAAAATCCGTCTAAGAAATACATTGCTCTGGGCCCTGAAAGTCTTTGCAGCAAGTGTTTCATCTTAGGCAGGGGGTAGTTATCATTTTTAGAGCACTTGTTCAGATTTTTGAAGTCAACACAAAGCCTGATCTCTCCATTTTTCTTTCTTACTACCACAAGGTTAGCTATCCACTTTGAATACCTTAAATGAACTATGATTTTGGCATCCAACAACTTCTTGATCTCTTTCTCAATCAAAGTCAAGAAGAGAGGGTTGATAGGTCTTAATTTTTTCTTAAAAGGGGTGGTGTTCTTCTCCACTCGAATCTTATGTTGAATGATCTTTGTGTCATAATCTTTAAGATCACAGTATTCCCAGGCAAGAATATCAGAGAATTTCTTTATTAGGGTGCAATCCTCATAATTCTAGGTAGAACACAAATGAGTGGATAGATTGATGAATTTCGGACGGGGTGGGATCCCTATATTATGTTTACAAACAACAAACTCATTTTCTGTCTTGGCAAGCTTATAAGGCACATCGTTATGATTGAACAACTTCTCTAGAGGCACCAATCCTTTTGGAATATGATGACTAGGCAATTGGACAATGCCTCCTCGTTCGATCTCATCCTTTAGCTTGGACTGGCTACATTTTTCCATGGTTTCATTTTCTTGGTCGATGTGCGTTTCAGAAAATTTCTCAACGACTTGTAAAAACCTATTAGTTTCCTCACCGTTTTAAAAAACTCTCCAGTATTTGACATTGTCAAGTAGAGACTGTCTATATCTTACCTAAACTTCATACGCCAAATTAGGAGGCAAAGGAGAAATAAACCTGCTAGCAGACGTAGCAAGGGAGTCGGCAAGCTCGCTCTTCATTCTCGGAATATAAGAAATGTTGAAATCATTAAAACAGCTCTTAAGCCTCCATACCTCATCTATGTATGCTTTCAGTCTTGGATGCTTTGCTTGGAATACTTTATTGACTTGCTGAATGATGAGGTTTGCATCTCCAAACACTTTCATGCCTTTGATACCCATTTCTTTAGCAGCGCTTAAGCCCAGAACCAAAGCTTCATACTCTGCTATGTTATTTGTGACCTCAAATGTTAATTTGAAAGATAAATGAATGTATTCTTGTGTGAGGGACACAACGACTACACCTTCCCATGCAGCTTCGTTAGAGCAAGCCCCATCAAAGAACATGTCCCAAATCTGTGGGCCTTCTTCCTCAACGATATGGCAAACTGGTTTTATAAGCTGTGTGGAGACCAACTGGGATTATTCAATATGAAGAATACATAATCCAAAATCAGTGTCAACAACATAGATGGGATGATTAGTGGGATTCTTCTCATCATTGATGATATAAGCCAACTGAGCTTCTGTGTGTAATCTCTTTCTCTCACCTCCAAAGACTGGGACAGTAGCATAGGATAGATCATTTTGTAATGATCCACTTAATCTCTTGATCCAACGTCTGGAAAGTACCATGCCAAACTTGGGGGGTACATCTGCTACCACAATATCCATCATCATGCTATTCATGGGAAACTAAGACAAAGTGTTGGCTAGGTCCTTGATTAATCCTAGGCATTTCACTTTTCTAGAGTCAAAAGAAAATAGGTCATGATAAGGTTTGGTGATATCAAGACCCAACTCATCCACGACAGCCTTGGGCATTAGATTATGGCTGGATCCAGTGTCCAAAAGGTAGTTGTGAAGCATTTTTTGATGAATAGTTAGAGAGACATAGAATGATGGGGAGCTATCTTCACAATTTTCAATCATTGGGCTGAGAATAACAGTTGGCTTGTCATCTTGTAGATTTACATATTCACTGGAGGCTTGGATGGCTTTAGGCTTAAGGGCCTCGAGGATGGATATTTTCAAGGACTCATTCTTCACTAGTTCAATCAAAGGCATAGGTATTCTTAGCTTCTGAATTTATGATTGAAAACTGAAAGGAGAAGGAGACTCGTCAAGGCCTCTTACCTCATGAGATGGAGCTTTGAGGATGATGGGATCAACTGTTGGTTGCTTTTTCTTATTAGCTTGTTGTACTGCAGGGACAACAACTCTTTGAATAGGAGGTTCCTTCGCATTATTCATCTTTGACCTCATATTATATCTTTGTTGATCTTCAATTTATAGAATAGCTTCACCACCCCATTCTTGGCTAATCTGGTCATTGAACAATGACTTTTCATAAGCAGATGAGGTCAAAAAGGAAGCATTTCCTTTGTCTTCTAGACAATGGATCTCATCATCTTCTTCAAACTGCTCTTCTTCCATGACTGCATTTTGAAAAGGGGCCTTCACCGTTCGGTCTTCATTGGCATCTTTGCTTCTTTGCAAAATTTGTAACTGCTAATTAGTCATTCTATATGGATTTCAATTTGGATTTCTAGGAGCAAAGGTTTTAGGAACTCTCCCTTTCCCGGGGTGCTACTCAACCTTTAATTTGGATATTTTAGAGGCTAATGACTCTATCATTTTGGTCATTTTATCTCTCTTAGGATCAGAGGATGATGAAGGCTCTCCCATCTATCTTCTTCTATCAACATTTCTGTTGAGCTTCTCTGCAGCCATGAAGTTTGATTCCACTTCCAAGGATGCATCCTACATGTTAGCTAAAGTAGCACATTGCCTCTCCTTCAATAGTAGGCAGAAGTCAGAAGCGAAAGCACTAGCATAAGTGAGTTTAATAGAGGTAGTAGTGGGTTTTACTTCAGCTGGTATCTTGGTATACATACGGCTAAACCTCTTATTAAAATCATACAACAACTCAGCATTTTCTCTCTTTAAGTTGCCAAGCTCAGTGTGGTAGTAGAGGAGATCCTTCTTTTCCCCCAAATTCTTTAGAAATGCATCATCTAAAGCCTTAATATTTGCTATAGATCTTGGGATTAGTTCTCTGAACCATTTTCTAGCAGATCTAGGCTTTCGACAAATACTCTCATCCATACATCATCTTCACTAATGTCCAGGTTATTGGCATAGTTATAGAAAGACTCAAGATGTTCTTCAATAGTAACACCTTCATTCCAAGTGAACTTAGGCCTACATTTATGATATTCTCGAAGAGGCATGGCATCTAAAGGAGTGGGCAATATTAGAGGCCCATACCTAGCAGCTATGATTTTTTCCATTTTGGTACGTGCTTGTAGACCTGCCATGGCTATGGTGGCTAAAAGAGTAGTGGCAGTCTGAATCATGGAGGGTTGAGGAGTGACTGATAAGACTAAAGGAGTACGATGGATAGGAGGTGAGGTTTCCTTTGGGCTTACAACAAAAGGAGAACCTAAAGAATAAGTAGCCTTATGAATCTCTAAGAGTTTTTCTTCACTGCTAGTATTAGATGCTATACTCTCAACATGTATTTGTTCTATTACAAGACTTTCTTGAAGAGATATAGGAG
>APFE031274740.1:0-14278 GCA_000404065.3 Pinus taeda | reverse complement strand
CCCCCCAACACACACACACATATAGGCACTATGATTTTTGAGAGTCTCCATGGTATACAACCTGAAGTGAAGGCTATGGTGACTTGATTGTAAAGATGTCATGAGTGCTGAATTGGATGAGGTGAATGACTAGAAGGATGACGTGTTGGATTAATTAGAAGACCCCAGTGACCTGGGTCCGATCTTCTCAAACTAGGAACCTTAGACAAGTAAAGTGAATTTTTGGCATACAAATGGCATGGTGGATGAGGACAACTAAAAAATGCATGAGATTCAAAATGAGGTCCGAAAGGAGGTGGTGAATGAGTTTGACCTATGGTTTGAGCAAGAAGGGCCCTAGAAAGCTCAGCAAGTGGCGACCTTTCATAGCCTACAATGGATTTGTGATATGATAAATGAGGGCTTAGAAAAATATAGATCCATTTTAGCTACCCATTTTTTGGATCTTAAATTTCATAGCTTGCTGAACCCTTTTTCATGTGCACCTGAGGCACAAGTAGAAAACCCCTTCCTCTTTGTGTCGAAGATGCTAATTTACAAAGAAGGAAAAGGAGAATATCCTAGGGTTTTGTCTGGAGTTTAAGTGCCTCCAACTAAGTCTAGATTCA
Source organism: Pinus taeda (assembly GCA_000404065.3). Classification (NCBI taxonomy): domain Eukaryota; kingdom Viridiplantae; phylum Streptophyta; class Pinopsida; order Pinales; family Pinaceae; genus Pinus; species Pinus taeda. Next base: position 13,670 of record APFE031274740.1, on the reverse strand, counting down.
TTATCCCCTCACTTCTCAAAGGGTTGAAAAGGGGGCTAACCCTAGAAAAAATGAAGTGTTTGAGCATGGAGTGGTTGGATTGGTTCCATTAGGTGAGCCAAAAAAATCTTGAGGGATCTAGTTTCTTCAAAGGATTTTCTTATTCCAAGTAGATAAATAAAGAAGGGTAAGGCCTCCAAACTAAAATACGCAGATAAGAATTTGGTTTTTGGAGAGGACATATTATTGGACGAAGTTTTTTCAAGGAGAAAAAGGGTGTTGGTAGGAATGGATAGAGGAAGGTCATTATCTCAAAATATTCTATGAAAAATGGGTAGAAAAATAGGGAAGGGGTCATGGGTGGAGTCTCAAAGGTGAGTATTCATAGTCATGGATGATTCATGTTTGAGCTTTTTTCAGGTGATGCACCAAGCTAGGTGATCAATAAAAATTGAAGTATCGACTCCACTCTAGTTGTTCTAAAGCAGTCACACCTTATGTTTGATGCCAACTGAGAAAATGTTGACTTGGTCCCTATTTGGGTGAGGATGCGTGGGATTCTTCCTCAGCTATGGTTGCTGGATTTTTTCAAAAGAATAAGTAACAAACTTGGCACATTCCTTCAAGCTAATATGTATTTTTTGGAAAATGGTAAAAAGATGATGGCATAGATTCTTATGAATTTGATGGATGAATTGATCATCAACTTCATAGGATACTCATACTTTCAAATATTAGATTACAATGGTTTTCCCTTTTGCTATGTTTCCACAAGATGGGGCACATTTTAAGGGATTCCCTCTTCCTTACACAGGAAAATTTCATCGATGAGGGATTAGAAAGGGAGAAAACCTTGGAGTTTCTTACTTTGAAAAAGGGTGTGAGATAGGGGAAAATTATTTAGATCAAAGTCTCATCATTCCTGAGGTTCAAGAGCCAAGGAAAAGGGATGGTTCCGTAGCAACTGGAAACATGGAAGTTGAGCAATCCTAGAAGGATCAAGATGGAGGTACACCCTCTTTGGGAACCCCTCTTTCGAGTAATTGTTCTCCCTCACATTTAGTTAATAATTTGATTCATTCTTTAGGATATGTAGATATGGACTTTGGGTTTTATGGCACATGATGTAAATGCACATATGGATTCCTCTCCCCACCCCTATGTAGCTATCATATCTTGCCTACTTCCCTTGTCCACTTATTGCTTCCCCTCCCCTAAGGATACAACCTTAGTGGAAATGTATGATCCCTTGGTTCCTTCCTCACCCTATAAGATACACCCTGGGAATGGAAAGGGAGACACATTGGGGTGTTTTGGTGGTTTGGGTAAACTCTCTCTAGTCATGGTTGGAGGTATAAAACAGGGTAGGAGATCCTATATGACTGGGGAAAATAACAAAGCCAGCTAGGATGTGGAAGCACGGAAATAGAAGTCAATCATTGGGGGACTTAGAGCTTAGTAAGCCCTTGAGCAAGTGATAACATGTTTTTTATATCTTTTATTTACAAGGGTTTGGCCATTTTGTCTAAAAAGTTGGCTTTGAAAAGGTTGATGTTTTTTGCTAAATTAGATGTCAGTTTTCTTCAAGAAACATTGGGGGAAGGGGATATGATTAAGGGTATGCTGGAATATATTTTCCCTAATTGGTTTGTTGCATTAGATGTTAAAGGAAAATTAGGGGGTTTGGCCACTGGCTTTAATAAAAAATATATTAAATTGATGGGCTCCTGGGGGGCGGATATGATTCTGGGAGCTAATATTGACTCCATTGAATTGGGAAAGGAAATGAAGGTGATAAATATATATGGTCCAAGATAGATATCTGTTATGGGATGGGCTAATAAATATATGTTATATGAGAGCTGAAAATATTGTAGTGGGGAGTGAATTAAATTTTTCATTAAGAGCTTTGGAAGTTAAGGGACCTCATACACATGTGTACTCTCAAGCTGAGTATTTCAAGCATCTCCTAGAAGACCACAAGTTGTGTAATGTGGACTTGATAAAAATTCAGCCAACTTGGTTAAACCAACGCTCAGGAGAAGCAAGAGTGGCTTGAAGGATTGATCATTTTCTCATGGCCGAATCTCTTATGGAAAGGACTCCTTTGTTTTGCTAATGGATAGGTATTGGAGGTGAATCTGATCATCACCCTATCTTCTTAGAACTTAGAGGGGATCAAAATGAATTGGGAAACCGATTCAAATTTAATTTCTCCTGTCTAATCTATGAATCCTTTAGGGAGGTGGTTGTCGATAATTGGATCCCCTATAATCAAAATCAAGGGGGGTTGAGTGCAAACAAGTTTGTAACAAATTCAAAAAGGGTTAAAAAGGTCATTGTGCAGTGAGCTTCCCAAAATAATTGAAGGGATGAATAAACACTAAAAGCTATGGGGGAGGAACTGGATAGTTTGGAAGACTTGGAAGGAAGGGGTTATATATTAGAGAAATCTAAGCAAAGTGTCTTTCACTATGAAAAAAATAAGGAGGTTCTTAGGCAAAAGAGAAGAGATGTGTAGACAAAAGAATAATCTTATTTGAATTGAAAGTGGCAAAAAAATACAATTGTTTTCTAGAATTTTGATAAGGGCCAAAAGGTACTTAACATGATATGGGAACTAGACTCTTCGAAAGGAGGTAGGGTCTCATGATTTGAGGATCTAGCTAGGCTTAGAGAGAACGATTTTAGCAACCTTTTCAAGGCCCCTCAAGAATTTTCTATTGTAGAAATTATTCAAAACACCCAAGTCTTCCCTCACTTTGCTGATCTAGAGGAAAATAGAGACCCAATGGAGCGTGTATCTAAGTCCAAGTTGAAAACGTGCTCCACATTTTCCAAAAAGACAAAATCCCAAGGCCAGATGATTGGTTAGTGGAATTTTACTTGGTATTATTTGATATAACAGGTGTAGACCTCGTTCATGTTATTGAAGAATCTTACCTATCAGGGAAATTTCTTCCCTCTTTCAATTCTAATTTCATTTCCTTAATTCCTAAAGTTGATGACCCTCGCTCTTTTAATGACTTCAGACCCATCTCTTTATGAAATTCCATCTATAATATCATTGCAATGATCATCAAAAATAGGTAGAAAGTTGATTCTGTCCAACCATATTTCAAAAGGACAAATTTCTTTCCTGGAAGATAGGCAGATACATGAAGCAATTGGGGTTGTCCATGAAGTTCTTCATAGCTTGAAAACCTAGAAGAAAAAGGGGATGGTGATCAAGATAGATTTATCAAAATCCAATGATCAGGTGAGTCGGTATTATATTAATATTTTGCTCATAGATTTGGGTTTCAACGTTCCTTTCATAAATTGGATGATGAGTTGTCTAACTTCAGTTTCTTTTGTGGTTCTTATAAATGGTTATGCAATCAATTTTTTCCAAGCACAAATGGTACTTAGGTAAAGATTCCATCTAACTCCTCTTCTTTTATTATTGGTTGTTAAGGGTATGAGTAGATTATTGAAGGAGGAAAAAAGAAGAGGTGATCTCCATGGAATATGGGTAGCTGAATAACTAACTATTGCCCACTTATTGTTCATTGATGACGTGTTGCTTTTTTTGGTGCCCACTTGTTGTTCATTGATGATGTGTTGCTTTTTTTGGAAATGGGTCCAAAGAGGATTTGGCCTTTATCAAGGATATAATGAGTCTGTTCCATAAGGCCATTAGAATGATGGTGAACATTCAAAAATTCCTGACTATCCCTAAATGTTCTATCAACGGATGAAGCTTCTTATGCATAAAATTTATTCCCTTTCAATTCATTGGATTTTGACGTTGGCCTAAAGTATTTTGGGTTTCACCTAAAAACAAATGATTATAGGAAAAATGATTGGTTGTGGTTGATTTCTAAGATAGAGAAAATAATAAAGTCATGGTGCTTCAGATGGTTGTCCCATGTAGGAAGATTAGCACTTATAAAGTCAATGTTGGAAATTATCTTGGTGTTCTGCATATCCTTGTCATGGATTCCATTTGGGGTTCTAAAATTTATTCATAAATTATGTTGCAGCTACTTGTGGATGGGGAGAAAATATGGAAGGTCTTCCCATGGGTGAAATGGTCCAACTACTTAATAATCAAGGTAGTCACACTCTAAATAATAATGTTGACCACCTTAGCATATCCATTTGGGCACAAGGATGGGTCAACACTCATCAATTGAGTTTACCTCCTGAATTACATGGATTATGGAATAACTATATAGCGGCTTTAAACATTACAAATGTTCGCTTAGAGAGGAACCTTACACCCTTGTTTGGGTTCATTCCCCATGGGGAAAATGCTCTCCTAAATATGGTTATGTGTTTATATGCAATGATAGACAATCGAACATTGTTGTTTGGTGGTCGAAGAAGCTCTGGAAATTAAAGAGTCCCCCAAAGACATGTATTTTCCTTTGGTGCCTGCTAGAAAATAAAGCACCGACCTAAGATAATTTAAAAAAACATTGCATGAAGGGTCTTGGATGGTGTGCCCTTTGTAAAAAAGTGGATGAATCTATTGAACACTTATTCATTTCCCATCCTTTCTTAGTGTTAGTTTGGAATTCCATCAAGAATTGATTGGGAGATGTTTCAATCTAGCAAGGTGTATTCTTCTAAGAAGCATGGAAGGAATGGTGGGAGTAGGTAACCCCTAAGAAACTCATAAATATGTCACCATTAGTTTGTTGTGGCATATGGAATGCGAGGAATATATCCATATTCAAAGACAAATCCTCTATTCTAGATTAGGTGGCAGCCAAAGTGGTTGCATATTATGAACTTATCCCAATTAATGAAGCTTCTCGCTACTCCGCTGAATATTTTCGTTGATGAGGTGGAAATATCTCAACCTTGGAAATTTTTCGATGGAGCGTCTTCATAAAATGGAGATTTTGGATGGGGGTTGTTCTATACATCCACAAAAATCATTTTTATAAACTAATCAGTGGGTTGGGAAGGAGAACTAACAATTATGCAACACTTATCAGCCTCAAAATACTTCTCCTTTTTTCAATTGAAAAATATTGTCATACTTTGTATATTTTTGGTGGTTCTATGATCATTGCTAATTGTGTAACAACCTTGGTAAACAATCCATGTAATAAAGTTAATAAAGGTAAAATAATAACCAAGGTCATGGCACACGTATTCCAATTTGAATGTTGGGAAAAACATAGCGATGGGGATCACTTGTGATTAATTAATGGTTATGGAAATTGGCAAAGGAAATGAAAAAGGATTTGAAAAGGAAAAGAGGCGTAAATTGGAATTTTATTTATGAAAATAATGGAAAATAAAAGAAAAGGAAGGTGAAAGGTTGCAAGTTGCATGTGAGGAGGAAATTGAAGGAAAATAATGGAAAATAAAGAAAATAGAGGCCTCATTTATAAAAAGGCTTTTGAGGATTAGTTCATGGAATTTTGTCAGTTTTATACTGGAACTCTCTCTTATATTCTCTCTCTCTCTCTCTCATACTCTTGGACACTTGGAGTTTTCTTGGAGCACTCTTGGAGGAGTGTGGCATACTTGGGATTTGGAGCGAGGAGGCAAAGGAAAAGAAGGAAATCACAAGAGGACATCGGGATCAACAAATCCAATGAGTTTTTCTGGCAAGTATCGAGTTGCATGTATGATTTCCTTGCTAGTTTTGGCATGCATGGAACATGCATGTGGTTTCTTGGTCATGATCTGCCATTGACATGGAGGATTTCCTGGATTGATAGTGGGTTTTCCTAGCCTTTCCATTTATTGGATAATCATGGTGTTGTGGGTTTTATCTTTGTTTTCTGGTTGGTGCTCATGTTCCTTTGGCTGTGGTTTGAGTTACTAGTTCCTTGAGCCTTGGTTAGACAAACACTCTGGAAGCCTTGTAACAACTTGGGTTGAGTTACTAGTCCTGGAAGCCTTAGTTGTACAAATGATCTAGATTCCTTGGTGGGTTGGGTTACTAGTCTTGGAAGCCTTGGTTGGACAAACACTTTGGACCCTAGGAGCAACTGTGGGTTGAGTTACTAGTCCTTGAAGTCCTGATTGGAACAAATTCTCTAGAGCCTTGGACATTTTGGGTAGAGATTGATCTTGTGATGGTTAGTTATGTATGACCATGAGGTGGAATCACTGGTTGAGGTTTGATGTGGTTTGGTCTTTGGAAGCCCTAGTTTGGTTTTGTTTGATTTGTTTCATGAGATCCTACATTCATGCTTAGAATATGGTGTGAGGGTGATTGGCTGAAAGAGAGATTTGGTTCGGCCCAATCTATGGTTGGGTGGTACGTGGAAGTCCTTGACTTGGTTGGATTTTCATATGTTAATAAGAGCTCCTTTTCCTTTGGTATTTTCATGAGAAAATGTGTTTTTCATTATGTGTCTTTAGTACTTGTTTCATCATTGATATATCTCTGGTTATTTGTTGGTTATGAGCATGTTTTATGATAATCATGATGTATGGATCTCATCATTTTTTGGTTAGTAGATGAAACAATAATGAATGAATGACCTAATAGATAACAATGCATCTATTGGGAGGAGATATCAATCCTAGTTTATGATTCTTAAATAAGTATGAGATCCCTATGTTCAGATATGTTGTTATGACTTGTAGATTTCATTGCAATGCGTAAAGTCTACCCCCAATGTATAAGTTGTCTTAGGGCTAAGATTTTAAAAGAGTTATGTTTTTAACATTTGGTATAATGACTTTTTGATTTAGGTTTTCATTTTTAAGGGTTTTTTTAGTTATGATATTTCGCCTCTAAAAATGTTGAAATTTAAGGTATTTTGTAGTCATGATTCTTTGGGTTTAATACCAATGTCAAAATTTTAAGATTTTTCAGAATCATGATATATTCTCTTTAATGCCATGGTTGAAAAATGTTAAATTTTTAAGGTTTTTCATAGTCATGATATTTATCTTTAACGTCATGGTTAAAAATTGTTGGAATTTTTATGTTTTTTTTAAGTCGTGATATTTTATCTTTAATGTCATTGTAAAAAACTATTGGAATTTTAGGGTTTTTCTGGGCTAGAGTTCTTGTTTTGAGATCACAATTCTCATTGAGTTGGTAACTTGGTTAATGTGGGATGTATCATGAAGCAAGTGTTTTGATGCTTATCATTGATTAATGCTTGTAAGTGTTTATCAACCATTTAACTAATATGATACATGTTCTTGACCATTTTTTCTTGTCAAAATCTTAAAATCCATAAATTTAAATTGTTTAATCTACAAAGTTTGAGTGTCATATAAATTTTTCAAGACGTTGAATTCATTTATGTCTTGAAAATTACAATATAAATAGTGAGTATTTGGAATTACACCAAATATGATATAGCCAAACTCCAAAAATATATATATTTTTAAGACACTAAATTCATTTATAGATTTCAAAAATTCATTTTAAATAAAAAAAATCACAACCTTATAGAAAATGATATAACCAATTCCAAAAAAAAATGCACACCACTTCTTCAGTTGGTTATACTATGCTAGCCATTTTAATTATTTTTCAATGTTCAAGGTACATGTGAAATGAAGTGTTTGCTTATTTAGTTCTCCTACTATAAAGTTGAACATAACACACATCTCAATATCAATATTTTTTTATGGAAATAATGCATAATATTAGTTCCTACCAAGGGAAGATTCTAGAAATCGATTTTCCAATTAACAACTTCTAATATAACAATACAACTTACAATATTTAACTTTAAAAAATAAATATTTAGTTTTCGAGCTTATTTAAAAACCTATTTTTTAAACATTTAATTAGATAATAACTTAAAAATATTATTGTATTCTTTACCCAATACAAAGTAATGTGGATAAAATTGTTACTCATCTTCTCTATCGTTTTTGCTTTCCTGTCTTGATTTATTTCTTAGTATTCCATTATCAAACCCATGATTGACTCTGCTTCTTGCATAAAAGAGCCAAGCGGATTGCTCTTGTAGTCGTATGCAAAACCCTCGTTAGAAGTGTCATTGGGAAATTACTGAAACAGCTGCTGGGAAACCAGTGTTCCAAGTATCGTTGGGAAATCTCTGAAATAATTGCTACCTGATGTTCTTCACTTCTCAGGCAAGAAATGGTGTATATGATTTAATAGTGAATGTGTCATCAAAAAATTGTGGCAACAACGAATGGTCTATGTGCATCAAGAAGGATACAATAATATAGTTTTGAATATTTTTTTATTTTAATAAAAGAAATTTAGATTTTTTCATTTATTATATTTTTTTGCTCATGGCACTAATAACTGGAGTTTTTTTTGTAGTATTTGTTGTGTTGAAAATTGGAATGAAACAAGAGTCGATTTAGTTCTTACTATTTAAGTTAGAAATTATGCTTTGAGAAAAAATGAGAAATTTTGCATAAAAATTTATAATCTATATTTTTTAATACTAAATTAATAGTGGTTGATAGGCAAATCAAAACCTATAGTATTGCTTTGACAAGAAATAAAAAATTGAGATGTGAAATAGATAAATTAATTGCTTTATGAGGTACAAGGACTTGCATAGATTTTGGTGGATAGTAAACACTAGTAAGTGTACACATTTACAATTTTACTCCTACATTAGTGCTAAGGAAAACTAAAGACTTGCTTAAATTGTGGTGGGAAGTAACTAATGTTAAATATGTTATTTCGCTGAGTATAAGTTATTTTCAAGGATTTATTACATCTATATCCATAAATTATGGCATAAATATGTGAGACAATTATCCACATGGCATTGTATTATGCAAAGGCTACAATCAGAGCTTCAAGTTATGGTCCAATCAAATGTTTAAAATATATATATTTTTAATAATATTATAAAATGAATATTTATTTTTCAAAGTTAAACATTATAAGTTGTATTGGTCAATGTGAAAGTAATAGTGGTCAACAAGAAAATCGATTACTAGAGTCCTACTTTGACAAGGACTAATAAGTATAATGAATTAAGGAATGGATTTGAATGTCATCTTTTTTCCCTACAAGGCCATGCCAACATACAATAGCTATATACCTCCACAACGACTGTAATGGCCTATGTTGCTTAGGAGTGTGGCTTTAGTTGGTCATTATAATAATGTGGAGGTATGCATCCCTAACATGGTTGAGTAGTAGGGAAAACTCTAAGAGATTTTGTGGGAGTAAGAACCCTAGCCACCTAGTTTTATTTTTTGGTCTCGTCTATGAAGGGGTTTGTCAATTGGAACCTTAGTCATCGTAGCCCCCTCTTCCTTTATTCCCCTCATCATTATAGTTCAATAGTGCCTCGCTTTCATTATTTCCTAATGCACGTTGTCGCCTTCAAAGGGGAGATCCTTTCCATTTTTCATTTGTTTCCTTCTCAAGTGGTGCTCATGGTCCGTTTTTTTGGGTTTCATAGCTTCATTGACCTGGTTCTTGTGTTTGTTTCCTGCTTGTGTGTGGGGAGTTGAGGAAGTGGGTTTGTTGGTGGCTTCCTTTTAATCAACCTTGGTTCATGCCTCCAAGTTGAGGAATGTGGATTTCATTGGCTGATGTTCTTTGTGGTGAGCTTGGGTTTTCTGTGCCTGTACTATCATTGTCGTTGACTCCTCTAGTGTCATTCTGTTTGGGGTTTTCATTGGTTTTTGTGGAGCTTCTACCCAATTTTTTATGAAATCCTACTATGGGCATGTGTTTTTGGGGCCATATGGGCGGTTTGTGCCTAGCTTTTGGCTAGTTTTTTTGTTAGTATCTTGTTTGTTAGGTTTTCTAGCTTTTCATTTTATACCCTTTAGGTCTTTTTTTCGATGTGCATGTGTGCCCCTTTTTACTTGCCACTATAGGATTTGGGCACATTTTAGTGAATTCACTCTCCAAGTGCATATACAAAATGCATTTCTCTTTCAATTTTGAATAAAAATACAATTTTTTCAGAGAAAAAAATGATCTAGCAAACATAATAGAAATATAAATAAGATTCTCATATGGAAAATGCCTGCCATCCTAGACTATGCCATAAATGAGAGCTACACTTCGGTTATCCAAAAGGACCTCTTTGTAGAAATAATAGAGGGCATTATACTAACTATCTATCCACTTTTCATATGCCATAAATGAGAGCTACACTTCGGTTATCCGAAAGGACCTCTTTGTAGAAATAATAGAGGGCATTATACTAACTATCTATCCATTTTTCATGGTGGAATTTCCATATTCCTCAATATATTTAACTTAACGATCAAATCAAGATGGTGCAGGATGGTTTGAATGGCATACCTTCTTATGCATGCTAGTGTTGCATCTTTGGATGACCAGATATAAATGTTGGTGATTTCACTGTTAAGCTCCATTAAATTTTTACCAACTGCTACCTACAGTTATGGCAGTAAAATGCAGTGTTTCCTTAATTTCTGGAAACCAACTGCAGTAATTTCCTTAAATTAAGGAAATCAACTGCAGTGAATTAATTTTCTTATTGGGAGCTTCTGAAGTGGTCCATTACTCCATATGGAGTTCTCTACCTTGATCTATGGAACACCTAACACATAGCCATTAGAAGCTTGATGGAAGCTTGGCTATAAATTCATCTGTTTGGTCCCCAAGCTAGCATCTCAAATCCCCTTCAGTTTTTTACACCATCTAGCTGAGAGAGCAGAGCTTGGAAGTGCCTTCAGACTTTCTGTATTCTTTTCTTTTGCTTGGATTGAAGCTGAAGTGTTGTTTCAGTAAAGAAAGCAAGTGGAATGTGGTTTGCAGCAAGAGCGTTATCAATGGCTGGAGGTAATTTAATTTTTTCTGGGCATTAAAACTTCATTCCAGTTTTACAATTCTTTAAGTTTTTCCGCATATAGAATCGTTGTTATAAAGTGAACATTGGTATCAGAGCGGTACATTTATCTCCGCCTTGTCTTTGTTCTGCTTACCAAAATTATCTTCTTATGATAACGAAAATCTGAAAATTCTTGCTGCGTATCCAAATTAACTAGATTTTGAATTGCCCCTGTAGTAAAAAGGCATCCTCTATCTATAGCAGACTTTAGATTTCTCCTTTGCTAATGTTATCTTACGTGTTTAATGATTATCTCCCTTGCTTATCTTGCTTTTGGCTTTCGGCATTTTACTCGTCTTAGATCAAATATATATGTTGGTCTTCTTCAACATTCCTGATGCACCAAACATTACATCCAAGGGCACAATTACTGATTATTTTTTATATAGCTTCATCCAGTATGGTTAGTATTGTTAGAACAAAGTGTATTGTTATATCCATATTACAGCTTCATCCAGTATGGATAGTGTTGTTGAACAAAGTAAGTTGTTATATCCACATCAACAACAACACCTGGGTTGAATCCAAGCATAGTCGGTAATTGCCACTTATATAGCTAAGCAAGCTTCCAAAGATGGGCGTACCTAATCAACATAGTAGAGATTAAATCTCGATTATATAGTTAAGCAAGCTTCTAACCAGATCCAAAGCCAGGTTTTGAATCTCTGGTAGATAAGTTTTTAGATTCTTGTAATGGGTTGCCATTGTCCTTGAACGTATTTGGGAAACATCTTTATGGAAGGGAGATGGATGACTGGGAAGACGATTTGAGGAATCTTCGAAAAAGATACTTCCCAGTGAGATAAAGGAAAGCCTCAAAATTAGTTATGACGCAGCCAATGAGGAGGAAAAACAAATATTCCTGGACATTGCTGTCAATGAGATCGTGTATATGGAGGCATTCCAGCTATTTCAACACTTCCGCCATACATTTTTGATAGAAAGTTTTCAGGAGTTTTGGAACATATTTTGGATTTTTTTTTTTCTTCGAATTCATGTTTCAAATCATCCACATCCAAACTGTCCACATCCTTGATGGCACTATAGAAAATTCCCTTGAAGAGCTTCTTGTCCTTGTCCTGCTTAACAAGGCTAATCCCATTCTGGAAGCGGTCAAAGACTACTTTTGTCTCTTTGTCCAAATGGAAGTCTGAAACCCTTTATCGATCCGCTGCTGACCCGCACAGAGATTTTTTTTCCTATAGGATGACAAATTAATTTTATTACATTGGTATTTTATTTAATTAAAATTATTCCCGATGTCCTAAATAGCTGTTTTGCTCCAAAGAATAACGATAATTTTAGATTGCTTCATTCCTTACATCTATCTTTCATGTTGGGGTTGAAGTTTGAACAATATGTGTACTGTGAATGGGCTGGAATTTGTGAGGTTCATTGATTCTTATCCCCAAGCATTGCACCAGCACTATTTTAAGAAGATATTCTTGGCACATAAATGGTTCATTTCTCATTCGGGCATTTAGTTTTTGATTCTATGTTTATTCCGCATGCAGTTCAGATTTAGCATTGTTGAAATTTAATTGTTAATTAGAAGAATCGTTATATCAGCTTACATTTTTGTGCTCATATTTAATTTGCGTAAAGCAGTGCTTTAATTTAATTTAATTTTAATTTTAATTTTATTTATCTTGTGAGAAAAATAGCTTGTTTGCTGGTCTATTTTTGTTTGTTTTATAAACTTAAGGACGGAGCCTGAAGTCAAGCCAACTAGCCTTCGAACTGCATTTTCTATGCAAGTGCAAAGTAGATCAATGCTGCTTCAGTCAATCTCTGGGTTTTGTTTATAAATGAATGAACAATCGATTTGCAGTCATTTACGGTAATGCTGACTGCTTTAACTTTAATTTTGATTTTGTGAAGAATTATATGGAGTTTATTCAAAATGTCATTTTGACTTACTTCTTTCAGTAAACATTATTTTTAATGGTTAAATTTTTGTTTATGCAATTTATGTAAAAAATAATGTCTAGTGATCCATATAATTTTAATTAATTAGAGAATAGCCACAACATCTTTAATTAAATAAAATTATATATTTTAGATCACATAAAGATTATTTAGACATTAAATTGTAATTAATTAGACTAAATATAATAAATTTTATCCCACATGAATTTTTATTATATTTATGTAATTAATTAGGATAAAATTTCATAACCTACCCACAGGAGTTATGAATGAATAGTTTTATCATAAAGTTCAAAACAATGAATAATTGAATCTGCTTGAATTAAAAATTTAGCCCACAAGCAATTTTTATGTCATTAGATTTAATTTTGAGCATGATTTACATTGGTAAAACATGAAATTTTATTAAGCCTCAATTTTAAGTTTCTTGAAAATGACTTGATTAGTGGGAGGGATCAAACTAGAAACATAGTATTTGAGAAGGATCATTCAGAATCTCACACTTCCACTATGGAAGACGAGTTCGTCTCCTGTTTTGAGGCTACTTTACATGGTGTATGGCTTAAGAGTTTCATAACTGGGCTTAGAATTATGGATTCTATCTCTAAGCCATTGAGAATATATTGTGATAATTCAGCTGTTGTTTTTATGGCTAAAAACAACAAAAGTGGGAGTCGAAATAAACACATTGACATTAAGCATTTAGCTATAAGGGAACGTGTTAAAGAAAATAAAGTGGTCATTGAGCACGTCAGCACTGAGTTGATGATCGCTGATCCTTTGACTAAAGGCATGCCACCATTTAAATTCAAGGATCATGTAATGAATATGGGACTTGGTTCCATTATGTAGTTTCTCATTGTATGGACAATGTTATTTTAATGAAATTCTTAATTATTGTGATGGTTTTTCTCATATTTATGTGCACCTTAAGTTGATTTGAGAAAATTCATTTAAGAAGGACCAAGAATAAAC